>JAOWBF010000017.1:0-34602 GCA_028566175.1 Vinca major
AGCGGGAGGCTCGCACGACGGGCTATTAGCTCAGTGGTAGAGCGCGCCCCTGATAATTGCGTCGTTGTGCCTGGGCTCTCAGCCACATGGATAGTTCAATGTGCTCATCGGCGCCTGAGAGGACTCTGCCTTACGTTACGACTATGCGGTCTTACGGCAAAGGGAATTGATTGAATGATACCTTAGCTAACAAAGATCTTTCTAGTGAGTGAACCTTAGGTAAGGTGCACGAACGGGTATCTCTTCAATAAGCTGAAAGATTAGCTAGTGCTTCTTTTCTTAGCCAGGTTACATACTCAGGAGCTGGGGTGAAGTCATCGGTCAGTTGCAAACGAAACGGTCTATCCCCCCGCTGCCTGCGATACTTCCACTCTTTCTCCACGTAGTCTATGAGACGCTTGTTGAGCTCTTATCCACCTTTCTCTTTCAAGCTTCGGAATAGCTTGGTCATAGTGGAATTGCCTCAGAACTCGAGCCTACAAAGGTAGTGCGGCGAAGTCAAATAAGTATGAGAGAAAAGTGACCAAGAACATAAGGACCAGATGGTCTCAACCACGGGCATACCGGGGATAGGATCCGCCGTCCTAGGTCCGAACCAGACGCACCCACCATTCAACCTCATCATCATAAGCTCGGATAACGCTCCATGTACATCCTTGGGAGATATGTTTTTAGCGGAAGCTGCTTTCCCCGGATGCGGAATTGAAAGAACCATGACTTTTTTCCTCCTCATCAACTCTCTGTTGGGCGGATTCTTCGGATAAACCTCCTTCATTCTACCTTTAGCTTGGTTCTTTTATTTACCTTGGGTAGCTTCCTATTCAGCCAGTATGCCTCTTTTCACACCTTCCTTTCCTGCTATCATTCCTGGCAGGAAAACTGGTTATTCTCGAGCAGCAAGAGGACATTCTCGAACAGTCACTTTTTGATTCGATGCTCTCCTTGGCCTTGCCTTTTCTCATGTATTCTATTCGCCTATACGAGGGAAGCCAGGGAGCAGCACTAGTCTTTCTTGGTGTGATCGTATCTTCTGTTTTGTTTTGCTTTCAAATAGGTTCTTTGAAGTCAGTTAATCAGACTAGGCCTTCTTTGCAATCATAGGCTCTGGGACAGATGACTTTACTTTCTGGTGAGTTCATTGCCGGTGTTACAGATAAAGTGAAATCATCCCCTGTTGTCAAAGTAAGCGGTGCTAGCTTTGATACAAGGTAACGGGAAACTCCAACTCAAGAATTTAAAAAAGATGGAAGAGGGTAGGCCTGTAACGCACGTTTATCATGGGCGCTTGGTGGTTGTCGAAGGCCCCACATTCAACCAATAAAACCTCTGATTTTATAGTTTACATTTACCGATTAGGTAGTATTCGGGAACTGAATAGTCTTTGCTCGGGATGACTCTCCATCAAGTCTTCCTTATTGATCTCAATTACAATTAAATATAGTAAAGTAAGGTCCCAATCGTGATGTATCCTTAACTTAATCACGTCAGGTCGAGATGAGTACGATCCGAAGTAAATAAGATAGAAGTCGGCGCGCGGGAAGTCAAGCTTCGTGCGGCGATCTTGGTATTGGATCCGCCTTCCGATGCTCTTGATATAGTATCAGACATAGAATGCTTTCATTTCCCTTTAGGCTTATTCTAACATCCTTTTACCCTCCCTGCCGGCTTCCACTGAACCATAGGTTGGTGACTTGGCCGTGCTAGTGGCCGCAATGGCCTCATCCTGGGCAACTAGTTCAACACTACTTGTTGGCAACGGGTTTTCAACGATTGGAATGGTTGCTTGTTCTCCTTTCAACCTCTCCGGAACCATTTTGTTGACCATGACCGGAGTGCTATTGGCTTCGGCTGGATGTGTTCATCGCAACTGGCATCATGCACATGGATGGTTTGCTCCTGAGCAACTGGTTCCACAGTTTCTTTCTCCGCTTTGCTTCTTGCTCAAAAGGCTACTCCTGCGGCCTTACTAGCCTTTCTCTCGGCTAAAGCTAGCTCTGTGATCCGCTTTCTTTGTTCACAAGCTCTACGTTCTCCTCTCTCTGCTCTGTTTAGGGTCAGCTCTCTTCTTTCAATATAACAAAATAGTTGTTTTCTTTTTTGATGGTAATCTCATTTCATGGAAAATTAATTTAAAATAAGGCGACTAAGATGCCAAGAGCTCGTGAAGAATTTCCCCTTCCATTTGAGTACAGAGGCTGAGTACCGTGCGTTATGCTACGTGTGAACTCTTATGGATCACTTGACTTTTATGCGAATTACGTCAATTCCACTTTCTATAGAATAAGCAGAGAGGACCGTCTTTCTTCTGTCTACTGCCCCTTCTTCTCTTAATGCAATTTGCTATTATGTGAACCTTTATTACAAAACAAAACTTCACATTGGCCAATTTCACACCTTCCGAATGTGTCATTTGACCGAATGTGACAGCTAATCAAAAGACACCAATGAGCTTTCAGGAACACGAGAAAGGATAGGGTAGGGTCTTTCAGCTAAAGATCAATCTAGAAAGCAGAGTCCAAGGTACATGTGTTAAGCATATCACAACATATGCCAATCAGTTTCTTTCGGGAACATTAGACTGGTATGTCTAGCTAACTAAGGGGCATAACAAAGATTGAGACCTCAAGTGGTAGAACGAAGAAGGTCAACCCCCGCGGCTAAGGAGGTCAGGGAAACCGCTAGAATAACCATACTAAATAAAAGTGCGGCGCTATCTATACTGGGATTTGTAGCCTGGCAATCCCGGTACGGTATAGCTGAACTACTTTCTACAGGCTTCTCAACATATTCTCTCACGCTACCCAAGCCGAATTCCTGAATTCCTGTAGCAGCGTTGATAGATGAATCCGCCTACATCGATACCGGAAGGATGCCTTATCGCATTACAGATAAGGTCTGGGATTGGCATTTGATAAAGCTCTGGGAGACAAAACCAATAAAGACAGGATCCCATAGATAGAATGCAGATTAAAGATTTGATAATCTCTGCCAAAGGCGACCAACGGGAGATCGAGCGAAGCGAGAGGGAGGAAGACAGTTGCTGGAGCGACAGGGTTCGTAACCGGGTTCCATACTGAATGAATAAACTGAGCGAATGAGGGGTGATACACTTTTTATTTGGCAGGAGAAGCAATAGAAGACTCAGGTAAGGGTTCCAAGTCCGGTACGGGGAACTTAGTTGAATAAACTGAGACTACAGTGCGATAAGGGACGAAGGTGCTAGCAAGGGCGAACCGATACCGCAGCCGCAGCTACTTAGACTCGCTCCAGGTATTCCGCTCGTTGGTTGGAAAAGTCAGTAGTATCACCAAAGAAGGGCGGTCTTTCTTCAGTTTCCTTAAGGAATGAAAAGCTGAAAGACTTTTCCGATAGCAAGTTGAAGTAAAATCCTCTAAAAATTGACCCTTTTGCTGGGAGAGGATGTGCTAAAGGGATAGGGATACGAGGGGAGATAAAATAGAGGATTCACAAAAAGCATAATCTTTGCTTAACTTAAGATTAAAGGGGACTCTAATGCAAAGAGCGGGATGTGGTCACTTTACGGGAAGCTAGTTCACTCATTCGACTAGAGAGAGGATTCACAGCATTGGCAGAGAAATCCGGTTGGCAATAGACTGATTGATCCACTAAGAGTAAGAGCTGCGGATATGCAACATCGAATATATATCCATTCAGGCGGGTATATCCTCTCAAGTAAGCTTTCCCTCTCGACATCGTCTGCTTGTTATACCGTTCTTGCCTTCCCATGACTAAAACAGCCTACAAGAGAAAATCTCTTTTTACTGGGTAAAGGGCAGGGCCTACGCTCGCTTGTTCTTGCGCGAGAATATCCGGCTTTTTGGTCAGCGGCTATCTGGACCACCATACCTTCTCTATTGCAAGCTACCTAGCAAGCAACCTCTCTTATCAAGAGTAGGCTTTGGCGACGAAGAAAAACTGAGAACTTATTAGACTAGGCCTTAACGACCAATGGCTAACTTAGATAAAGAGTCCACGCTTCGGGCATCCGGTACAGCAGAATGGGAAACTGCTGTAAAGTACACAAAACCAAACGCCGCACTAAAGCAGCAAAGCAACAAAGGAGGAAAGCAATCGCTGGCTAGCAAGGAGCTCGACTTAGAGCAACTCCTCTTGCGCCCAAAGAGCGATCCTACGCGGGGAAGGATGGACTAATTAAGCTACACAAGCTAAAGGGGGCAAAATCAATTGTTTCGGGCAAGCTACCGCACTACGGCTTTAGCTTCGAGTATTGTTTCATTCCGTTACGTCATCAGGCTTGATCCCATACTTTTTCGATCCGGTTGGAGATGAATCTTCTGATGTAGGCCCGGCGTCCTTGTAGCCGTTTGAGTTCCCGGAGGTTAGTTGGTGCTTTCATTTCAAGGAAGGCTTTATGGGTCAACTATGATTCCATCTCTTGTAATAACAAAACCCAATAACTTTCCAGTTACTACCCCCCATTTGAGGGGATTCATCCTCATGTTGTGTTTTCGAAGTATCTTGAAGACCCTTCGTAGATCTGCGAGCTGATCTTCCCTCTCGTAAGGGTAAGTGTGTATCTATCCTCGATTCGCACCTTCGTCTTTTGCGTGTTGAAATAATTCACCTGTTGTGTGAGTCTAAACAAACTGAATTGGAAGTCCGATGAGTTTGCGGTTTACCTTGCCTCGAGAGCTGGGGAACGTGGTTGGTGCCCCGTCCAGCAGAGCGATTCAAAGCGGGCGCGTTGAGCTTCAGTGGAAAAAGATTATGATTCTCATTTCTCTTCTGTCGAATGATAGATACCACAAAGAAGAATGCCCGGCGATAGCATAGGTTATCGGTTATCTTCCTCTGTCTGGCTTGCTTGCCTTATATTATTATTATAGCAAAAAAAAGTTAATAACTAAGTCTTAAAGTTCTTATACTTTGAGTTCTTCTTTTTAAAGAAAGGTTCTACGAAGGAAGGCTGGTTAATGAACCCTCTTCGCCGACAATGCAAATAAGGAAACTCTCTCTTCTGGCATAACGAGTGAACTGGAATTCGCCTACGGAGACGGCCTGGCGAGATGTAACTTGTGAGGGGCGAGGGGGCAGGGGTGCAATCAGGTTGTAGTGGAGCGCTAAAGAAAGGTTTCGCCGTCTGGTCGGAGCAGACCGATGAGTAATCGTGGCAAGCAAGCAAATAAAGAAATGTTTTATGGAATCACAGAGGGAGAAGTTTCCGCTTTTCTGCCTCTTTTTAGCTTGATTTTCTCTCCATCAATGGTCTTCGCCTTTTGTTTTCATTCTCAGCCCATCAATCACCTTCAGACCTTTCAAACTCAGTTTCGATACCTTCACCGTCGACCGTCCACTCAACTCAAGACTTCGCTTGGACCGGTAATGACTAGGGGATACGTTTCAGACAATGCATCATATGAAATGGGTTCAACGTCCAGTTATGAAACCCTTGGATTGGAAGAATAGGCTGAATCGTAGACAGGGAATTTCGTTCTACAAGAGGTCTGTCTAGAAAGCGGTTCAACTTACTCGATCATAATGGGTGCACCTCGCACTAAGCTAATAGCTGACCTAGTTCGGAATGCTCAAACTAAACAAGCAAGGAGGGAGAGGAGAAGGCATTTCTTTCTAAAAGCCTTATACGGCGGCATTCATTCCCATTTCCTCGACTCGCATGGGTGGGAAATCGATTGATGAGTCAGTTACTTGACTTGCCTGCCTTTTCGATGACATTGCGGTTTAGGCTTGCCACTAGGCCTGATTCCCAACTTTTAGCCTTATGAAAGCCCCTACTCCAAGAATAGGCTTAAGTGCGAAAAGACTATAATGAATGCCTACTCCAAAAAGAAATTGGGGGCAGGTTGATTGACTGAAAGATCGGAATATATAGTGTTTCATTTCCAGCTTCACTTCAAAGCCTGACTCTCTCTTTCTCACATCTTAAACTATCTGAATATGTTTGGGATCGGGGAATCCAGATATCGATTCACTGCTTGTCTCCAGAGATCAGAATCTAAGGTAAGCTTCAACCTAGAAGAAAGATTCTGATTGTTCTTCCAAGAGAAGAGTGCATCTGGGGTAAAGTAAAAACTTCCTTCTGTCTAGCTGCCATCTCTTGCTTGTGCGGTTCAATCTCTGTGAACGAACATGGTCACTTTGTGGAGCAAGCGGACAAGGACTGACTAGCCCGGCTCATCCCCCTTCCTTTTCGGAATCCATAACCACCAGTTGTAGCGGAGGAAGCAGCAGTCAGTAGTTTCTCCCGGGGCCCCGAACTGGATCTTTTCTTTCTCGGGCGCAGTAAAGTAAAAAGAGATAGGGGGTTCTAGATAAATAGACAAAGAAGTTCAGCTGCCAAAGTGGATCTTATCCCGTCTTTATCAGAAATGGGAGAGTCATCCGTCTAAACGAGAAAAATAGGGGCACCCTTCTATATGTATATGACCAAAAAGGCCTTGTCACGAGCTTGACTCGAACCAGCACTTCTTCCTTTCTTTCCTCACCTCTTTCGAACCTGAATAGACCAAGGCAAGACCTAAACTTGCTTCTCCAAAGGAGAGTCTCAAGCTGTCTTTGCTTTGCCAGCGGATTTACCCCTCTGTTGCCCCCCGATGAGAGCTGCATCCTCCAGTATTCCAAGAGCATACTCCCCCAGAAAATCAAAAAGTTTGACTTTTCCTTACTCTAACAAGTAAGCCTTAACGCCCTTGAAAAATGGCCAATTATCCATTCCAACAGTTATGCATCTTTCGGGATAACTGTTATCGATGCAGCTATTGCATCTCCTACCCCAGATGCCTGGAATATTTCTTGCACTCCTTGAGTCTTGTTCAATCTGTCATACCATTCCATGTAATTCGGCTTAATGCTGTTTGAGCTTTGGGCCTTTCGCCGGAGTTCACGGCGGTCTATTCCCTTTCCAGATTGAGTTGATAGGGCCTTTGGTTAATGTACGTTCAGGGGTCTGCCAGCCAACTACCTTCTCATCTAATGAGGTTTTCAGTACCACGAGTCCGCCGGTCGTTGTGTGGGTGGACTCGATTTATTCCGGTTTGAAGCAATCCCTCTTTTTCATGTTTCACCATATGGATTACCTATCTTTCGGTTTCCTCCCGCAACTCCCTTCGGTCTCCTTTAGCTCTGGTGGGCGTGGTTCTGTAGTTCTTCTGGCCTTCCTTCATGTCGTAGCCTTAGCTTATCGACGGGTCTTGCATTAGATACATACAGCATTTTATTTGACTCATGCCTTGGAGAAGAAAGTTCTTTGTTTGAGTTTGAAGTCCTTACCCTGCGGGAGCCACCTGGGCGAGAGCCTTCTCTTCTTTATTATATCCATATGGTATGTTGAATCAAGTCGACTTCACTTGACCGTGTCTGCTTCAACTTTACCCTAGATTCTTGTCGTGTAGTGTAGCAAGACTAACAAGTGGTCGAGTGAATTTATGAACGAGCAACTATTATAAGCAATACCTTTCTATTTGTGGATTCTTCCTCCACTCACCTCCACGGACGAATATAGTCTACTACACTCTTTCTTGGCTAGTGTAGTAGACTATATTCTAGGTCATTCGCAAGGGCTCCGTATAGTTTTGGGGCGTAACGTTGTGGTTGTTCCCTCGATTGACCAAGAAAAACAAGTTCCAGAGAGACATCTTCCATTCATATCGATTTGGGTTTTTCCGCACCATATTTAGATCTGCCTCTTCTTCGATCCGGAATTCCCAGCAAATCCTTGACTCCTCGAATACAATGAAATTTCACACCTGGCGAATCTTTCACTCTACCTCCTCTTATTAAGACCGTAGAATGTTCCTGCAAATTATGACCTTCGCCTGGAATGTGAGCAAATATATCATGTCGATTGCTCAACCGTACTTTGGCTATCTTACGTAGAGCTGAATTTGGTTTTTTCGGTGTTCTCGTTGAAACACGCGGGCATACTCCTTGCTTCTGGGGACATTGATCCAAAGCTCGAGTACGGTCCGTGCGCCGTTTTTCTTCTCTACCATGACGAATCAATTGATTTAATGTAGGCATCGCTCTTTCCTTTGTCCTTACCCCCGATTTTTGCCCTATCACTAGTGGTTACTCCCGATCCAAAGCACCCCTTTTCCATTCATAGAGAGATCCAATCGTCAAAATCAATAAAAAGGCCATCATGGACCAAGATCCAAACAGATCAATCTTGTTGGGAGGTACTGCCCAAGGAAAGGAAAAGGTTACTTCCGGATCAGGAATAATAAATAAAATTGAAACAAGATAAAATCGTATATCAAAACGACTTCTGGCATCACCGGAAGGATCGAAACCACATTCGTAGGCCGACAATTTTTCTGGATAGGTCGAACTATTGGAAGAAAATGGAAAAGGAACACCGAGTGGGATCAAAGAAACTAGCGGACTGATCACTAAATAGATTAAAATAGGTGCAAATTCTGACATCACCACAGCACACTGGGTTCTCTCGCTCCTTGCTCGCGGAGCGGCATACCGAAAAAAGAAAAGAAAACTATATGTTATTCAGTGGTCGGCGTATTCCCGAATAGAGCCTTTCCTAGGCGACTTTCCTGCTTTTTAGCTGCGAGACTTTCCTATATTTGATTTTACCTCCGTTAATCGATATCTGACTCAAGAAGTCTTCCCCTTCTCCCATTGCACCAAAATGGAATCAAAGACCTGATAGATAGAATGAACACTTTTTTTGCCAGCCCTATTCCCCTTGGGTCCCGTTCTCGATGAGACTCGTATATAGGGAATTAAGATAGGGAATACTCTCCTCTGTAAAAAGGATCTAGATTTGTAATTTTTTAGAGGGGTTGATGACAATTCGAGCAAGTTTTCCTTTCCTTTCTTCTCTTACGCAATTCCTGACTAGTCGTAGTTAGCCTGGAATAAGAGGAATCGGTAGTGCTTGGGTACCAATGAGACTTCTTCCTCAAATGTCATTGCGTGGATTAGGGCAGGAGTGAAAGCTCAATCCAAGACATGAAAGCGGCATCAACTGTGGAATCAAAAAGTAAAGGAAGGAGAATAAGGAGAAGGGCCAAGCCAAGGCCAGACAGATGCTTTGCTTGGGAAAGGACTGATTCTAATAACTAAGATAATATACCTTCTTTGGGTATGGGCCTATAGCTTGAGATTTCTCTTACGGTTGGGGAAGACCTTTGAAAAACGACTATTCCTTCTGGAAAGGGCGTATGTGAACGTGGCGAAAGAGGATTAAGATTCCAATTGAGAATTCAAATACTCTACTTTATATATTTTATTTCGATTTAGATACAGCGGCTTACAAACTCAAGCTATCTCCTCCTTTAGAGGTCTGTCTGTTTTTCAAGGGCTATGGCTACGCTCCAACCAAAATAAATATTAAATCGCCAACGATCTCCCGTTCTATCGAAGACATAAGAGTCGGAATGAGGAGTTAGAATGTTGGCAGGGGGGCGGGGTTTTTGACTCTCTATCTATGGGCTTTGGGCGGCCTGGCCCACTGCGGGAAATGCCAGGGTCGTCTTGAGCTTCTGTCCACGTGTGTTAACTGTATACAGGACAGCGTAAGCTCAGAAAGATAGAAATTAGTAGGTTGCTTCTTTGGTATTAGTACTTTTAGTAGACTCTGCTTTGGTATATTCCTGCAATAAGGCTAGGGCTGGGGTAATTTACCAATTCTAGCTCCTTCTTCGGGTAGAGGTCTTTAGGTCTCGTTCCATTTCTTTTCAATGATTTGATGATAAGCAATTCATGCACAATTCAATTCTTTCTACGCTCGGTTCAAACGAGAGACCCCAAACCAAGAAGACGGGCAATCTTCTCGTAGACTGAGCACTATTAGCTGTATATTATTCTGTACATACGGTGTAAATACCGTTCTTCTTTTTTTACCATATATAAGGAAGATCTCCTAGGGCACTAACCCAATCTCACTGAATGAAGTTTCACATCTTTCGTCTCAACTTGTCGGACCGCTACCCGGAGCGATGGGTGGGGGAGGAAGATGACGGTGATGATTTTCACTCGATGATCAGTTCTCTACCGGGACAAAGAAGATAATCACCAGCAGAGATAGCAATTCGAACCTTCTAGTATCACTACCGCTCGGTCGACTGCTTCTTCGACTGACTCAACCATGTCAGTTGCTTCATCAACAGAATCGCCGGAATCAACCGGCTCTACTGAAGAAAGTAGTCGCTCTGGATCCGAAACTATAAAATATAGGCATAGGGAAAGGTATGGTAAAAGGCAATCGCAGTGGTTGTTTCACCCAGAGCCGGATCGGTTTAATCTGTTCCCATGCTCCTACTATTAATTCTGCTGCTATTCTGACTCCCATGGATGGTTATGGTGGTTCCCCCGCTGCCGCTTTTACTCCTTTGGCTGGTGCCAAATCAGGTGACTTTGAAGTTGAAGCTTGCCTAGTAGGCAGTTAGATGTAACCATGCTGGCAGTACTATGATAGCCTTAGAGCTTGAAGGTCTTTGTCCCTAGGAACGTGATGCTTAGGTGCGAGGTTGAGATGACGGAAAGAGAGAAGAGGATAAGCAGCTGTAAACAAGGCATGCCACAGCTGTCTTGGGCTATTGTTTTTTTAATAAAATTACGCAGTGGTAGCGTTTGAATCGATCAAATGTGTGAACTATGAGACGCTTGCATTTGCCGGGACATTATCTGCTCTTTTTCTGTCGTCACACCAGGGATTTGCCCCTGAAGTAGAGAGTAAGGGCTGGTCTTCATCTCGGAAAGAAGCTGGTATGGGTGTCTCTTCATTGTAGTAGCTTTACCCGGACCAGAACGAACGGACTTTTTTTGATTACGTTTTTTCTATGCGAATGCTCGATCTCCTGCTTGTGTTGAAGGATCTCAAAACACTGATTTAGGTAGATCTGTACCACTTTACGGTGCAACCCCTCTTCTTGGTGACGGAGATAGGCAACTAGGATAGACAGGACGAGCGACAACAGACTAATTAGCAAGGACAAGCGAAAAAAAAGAAGAAAAAGGGGACTTTAGCTTTGTGTGCCACTAGTGAAAAGGAGGTCCGCGAAGAGCGTCAGCCCGTACTTGGCACAGTTACCTTCTCATGATACATCCTTACCAGGGTCAGGGTTAGCAGTGACCATAAGTATCTTATGCGTAGGGTTAAAGGCACGTTCGATGATGGTTGCCTCGCGTCAGTCGCTGTGGCGTGGAGAGGTCAAGCGCCGGCTCTGCCGTTGGATTCTTAATTGGTTCAAGGTAAATATAACTGAAACTATACCTTGGTCCCGCCTCTCGAACTTCCTCTGTTACGGCTCCTTTAAAGCAGCGGATCCTATTGGTGTTGACCCAGCAACGAAGGCAGAAGCGAAGACAGGAGCACAGCCCATTGATTCAGTGGTTTACCTTGACTCAGTTGATGCAGTGAAAGCACCTGTTGCCCGAGCTGATGAACTTGACCCAATAGATCTATTAGAAGCAACAAAGTAATAGGTGGAAGCAGGTAAAATTGATGGCAAAGTGTAATACATCAGTGGAAGCAAACCTAGCTACCTTGTCATTCTTCTCCTTCTTTTTTTTTTTATTCTAAGCGTACCTCAGACTTAAGGTCTAATGAACAACGCCAATGCAGATATCCGTCATACTGCTCCATCCATCCCTTGTAGACAGAATATTCACAAAAGTCTGCCATACCGGGATAAGCGAAGACTGAAAGCGGAGGAATAATGGGATCCTTAGGATGTTCCAAACCAAAAGAAGAGCCACTATTCTTCCTCTCACTTGAGGAAGTAACCAGGAACCGATAACAACGCTAAGAGCCAACTCAATGCCATAGTGACGTGACATTGAATGGACTCGCATTGCTAATAACCGAGCCACCCGAATTCCATGTTTCTTGGAACTCGATGGACGCGACCTCGCTTTGAAACCAACACCTGCCAACCGAAGTTGGGTAGACAACCGAAGTGGTCTACTAAGAGTGGTAACATAATTATACCACCCTATCGGGTTATTAGTTTCTAATACTTTCTTGATTGATATCGGAGACACATCCTGTGTCATCCGGTTCAACCTAAATTTCTTAGCGAACTCGCACCCACCAGAAGGTGAAGTGAGAGACTTGGCTACAGAAATGCCGACGCCTAACCTGGCCAAAAGGTCAGAGTAAACGCCTTTCACTTTGTCATCGGCGATGACTACGTCATCACCTAAAATGGCATAGTTAGTAAACCTCTTGCCTGGGTACACCTGTTCTGCTGCATACCATAATAACATATGGTGTGACAGAGCGAACAAAGGCCAGGAAGATAGGTAGCCCAAAGGTTGACCAGCGACGAAGGAAACACTAGTTCGTTTCTTAGTGAATCCGACCTCGAAGATATTTGTCGCCAAGGTGGCATTAACCACCGAAGACGCAAATGATCTATCAAAGAGAGCTTGGACAAGTTCAAACAGTAGAAGGAGAGGCCACCTATCCGTGGCCGCCTTCAAATCTACTGAATGAACTGTGCCTTCTACTCCCCTCAACCGGTTCAATGGAGCCAACTGGTCGAAGGTACCATCCATACCTCTCCAACACTTTGGCTAACCATTGATGAACCGGGGCTAACAGACGTTGATTCACATAGTTTCCTATAGCGAAAAGACGTCTCTTCCCGTCCCCTGTACAGGAACAACATAGTCGTCCCGTAAGAGGCGGCACTCCCAACGCGTCACACGAAGGAAGATACGGCCCGATACGACGTTCAAACCACTCTAAACACATCGGAGTGATGTGCTTATTGTAAGAATCGAACGCGTACCGTGTGAATGGTTCCCATAGGCATCCTTGAGAAAACTGCTCTCCACGACTATGAACAAATGTCATAAGAAACTGGAAAGCAGCTAACTCATAAGGGAGACATGGAAAGAGTGAAGATTTGTCTTTGTACTTACTCAAAGACTCACCTTCATCATTTCCACTCTTCCTAAGGAGCCTACTATACCATGGCCACGACGGTACAGACTTCCAGGTGGGTATGAATCGAAGACCTTGTGAAAGAGGAATTCGATCAATACCACGGACATACCTAATCAGAAGAACTTTCAGAAGTGGTCTCATTTCTGATGCCACATTCTGAATAGGCTCCAACACCGATGGATCATGTATCGTCTTCAATGTCTGTCTACTAACTCTAGGTGCCAGCTGTATAAGCTTCGACACGGAGAATAGAGACATATAAAGCTGAATGACAGCACAATCACCACGACGAATCTTCTCCCTATGAAAGGAGGGGATGATCTTAGGTAGTCCGCATCCTGTAAGGGACACATATACCGATAGCTTTTAAAAGATTGAAATCTTTTACCTAAATAGTGTATGTAAGTTTGAGAATGATTATCATTCTATAAATTCTCGCACTCCTCAGCTTAGGTTTAAAAACCTAACATCAGAGCATAAGCTCTTGACGCCTTTTTTTCATAGGTCACGGAATAGATTGAGGCCGAGAGTGCAGAGTCGCAGTGGGAGACCGCTAATCTACACTCAAAATCTGTAGATTCAGGACATTGTCCTCTCACTTCCGACGACGCCCACCCTTTCGGGTTCGAGCGCAGCGGCACCTTTCCCCCCTGTCCAGCGACACTTCATTTTATGGAGTCGTTGCAGGTATAGGCACTGATCGTGAGTGATCAGTGTCAGGGGGCTAACTGTACAGATATTTCTTCTTTTCCAAGAGAAGTCGGTACCTCTTTCCGAGGTGACCAGGTGTTGGTAACATCAAACGTTTCCATCAACTGTGTTGCCGGGTATCGCACCCAAATTCTCGATGTGTTTGGAATACACACCTTTGACTCCAGTAGGCTTATCCCCTTTCAGGGACAGGGTCTACACGGTAGTCTCAAAGAATCCTAGTTCAACTAGAACTAGTGATGGTCTTTCAACCATCCAACACTCGAGGACTTCAGCCGTTTGATGTTGTTCGCCGGGCCCCTTTCGGGACCGTTACTGAATGACAGAGAACTTGTTCTGCCAAGGCGTGGCGGCTACTCCTTAAATGGATAGCGACTTCGTCACTTGGTGAGCAACGAAGCGAAGGTATCCTATGCAATGAATGGGCTTGCGCCCAGACCTACATAGGTGCCTTCAGCGGGCTGAGAAACAGGGAGTGACAACAGTCATTTCTGACTGAAACTGTCCTCCGACACACCATCATGCGAAGGGTGTTAATCCTTCCCAGTAAAACGCGGCGTGTTCGAATTCTGATCGCTTTTACGCGAGAAAGGAAAGTGGCTTGAGACCAATCAAGAAGTAGGGGCGGTAATTGAACCTGGTTACTGTCTTATTCTAGTTAAAGCGTATGTCACATCTGGGTGTGTGAGGCACCTCCCCTCTCGGGATCGGGATTAGGGGGACACTTCCTTTAGCTCTTTTCTTGTTTGTGGTTCTCCGGCAGAGAGTCGAAGGTTGAAGGAGAGAGAGATTTTATCAAAGACTCCCGCTTCCTTTAACTGCTAATAGTGAATCAAGGAGTGATGTTTTCAGGCAAAAAGCAATCTTCCTTATTTGCATGCTCGTGCCCCATCAACAAAGGGATGGTGCCCTCTTGTCTCTACTTTCGTTGGTTTCTATTGATGTTGTACTAAGGCACACTGAACACTAAGCCAATCTCGAAGAAGAAAAGAGAACAAAGCAGCGCTTCTTTTAGCCTAGGTCAACCATTGGTTGAGGGGCTTTTGCTTCCGCGAAGGCCTTCTTTCGTGCACATCTCGCTTTGTTCTTTTATGCGAATAAATTGCAGCCCGTCGCACTCTTTTTCTTTTTCGCATCTAGCGCTGCTAATCGAATAGATCAGGTGTTGTAGTTTCTCCGGTTGCGCATCTATACAATAGGCTGTGTTAAGTTCGGAAACTCTCCTTTTTGTTCAGATGGGACTACTCAATGCATCCGCTTTCGTAGCTAAGATTCTAGTGCCGCGGATTTTTCATGAAAATCTAGGTATCCTTAACCCATTGCAGGAACCGGGGAAGGGTCTGACCCACCCAGTCAAAAGGAGTCCTACTGGACGAAAAGAGAGATTCTCTGTCTCATTTTTCCAATGAGTACTGAAAGAGACCCTGAGTGGTAACTTAAGATAGCCTATCGATCTTCCTAAAGCAGCCATGCAAAGGAAGAAAACCAAAGAGAACTCAATGATAGAAGATGGATGAGGCGAGAACTCAATCTTTCCGAGATCACTCACTCCCTTTTGTCTCCTCGCCTTCTACCATCTACGAAGACAAAAAGCTTTTTGATAGATTCTCGAACCGATTACTGATTGGGGACGGCATCCATCCTCTTTGGCAATAGCAGACGTTTCAGTAACTGAAAGCAATTCAACTTCAGCATCTGATGAAGTGAAAGCCATTTTCTCATCTGCGGTGCTAGAGAAAGACTCAGTGAAGGAAGTTGTCTCATCCGCAGACGGCCACAAACCTAGCCCAACCTACTAATCTATAGACCCCGACTCCATGGCGTCTTTTGTCTCATCTACTTTTCTTATGATTCCGGTGAAGTGAAGGGAGTTCTCTCATCTACTTAAGAAGACTCCACGGTGCCAGACTCTGCTCTCACATCGTCCGATGAAGTGGCAATAGACTGAGATTGAGCAAGGAAAAGCAGTTCCGCGCTCAGACTCTCTTCTACTCCTAGAATCGGTTACCGATCGGAGAGAAAGCTTCGCGGCAAAAGAAAAGAAGAGTCTCTTTCTGCCAAGTCAGCTTCAAAGCATTCAGGCTCTTTCGCTGAATACAAAGGGGAACCTCAAAAAAAGGGCAGTTGAATCTGCAACTAATTGTTGACCCCATTCATAGACTTTCTTTTTATTGTTGGCCTGGCTGAGGCTCCCTTTCAAACAAAGAATGGATTCCACTTCTAGATCTCGAATGTGGGGAAAGTCTAAAGTGAAAGTCTCAAACTCTTCCTTAGGCGGTTGACTACTCTTTACATTGCGGAAGGGAAGACAAGAAAGACAAGGGCATACGAGCCGACTGGCTATTTAAGCTGACTTTGAGAGGCCTTCCTCTGATTGAGGCTGACTTCCAGTTCCAGGATGCCTCTGATAGGTCTCATCTTCGGCGAAAGAAGTTTGATCGTCTACGGAAGATTCTTCCCCGGTATCAGACTCTACTCTCACATCATCCGATGAAGCAACATAAGTTACCAAAGCATCTTCTGACTGAGCAGCAGAAAGTGATTCGAAAACAGCCGTGGCAACATCCGATTCACTTCACTAGCGCTACTTCCTTTACAAAGAAGAAGGAAGACCCTCTGGTGGAAAAGCGAATCACTGAACTTGGACTTTTCCTGTAATCAAAGAAAAGAAGATGACGGGCGATGTTGCAGCTGGAGCTACGGACACTTTCAATGGTCTTCCTTTCGAGAAGCATGGTAAATAGACTGGTTATTCGACCTTGTAGATTCTCTTTCCAAAGGCCCTAACCACTACTTCGGAAGGAAGAAGATTCAGGCCTTGTAATGGGCTTGGAGTAGCTCTTCGAGAAATCGACAGTTTGTATCGCCAGTCTTTCTTTCCAAACCTGCTCTTGCACTTTCTTTCTCTGTTGGCGAGAGTCTCGCATCCTTCACTCTAGTCCTGCCTTCACCAGCCCAGGGATCCTACCTTATTCTCAAACCTGTCTGTGAGTACGATTGATTGACGAGCTCTTGCACCTTCCTGTCTCAATTCGTGAGAAAGACGGGTTGTATCTAAGTGTGCTAAAAAGAGCTTCCTAATCCATTGGTTCTAGAAGGTGATCTTCCACCTCTTCCATCTATTGGAAGGAGTCTTGTGAATAATGAGGATCAGCCTAAAAAAGGCTTTCCTGAACTACTTCAACATCTTGAGCTGATCAGACCCATTCTCCGAAGAACATAGAAAAGTCTACCGGGTCTCATCTTAAAGCTTAGGCCCTCTTCATGACCAATGAGTCTCGAGCCTTTAGGCAAGCCATAGGAGTCAGAGTTCCAAGCAATAGAAAAGCTCATTCCTCTACTCTTCTTTTCTTGATTGGTCTGAGAGTTCATGCATGGAGACTTCGAGTCCCTGAGTGGTGACTTTGACCTCGTTTAGTTCAAACGCTTTGGGTTTGATCTTTTGTCTACCCCAACAACAAGTCTTTCATTCTACCCCCTTTTTCAAAATGGTAGAAGATGTTTACCATTCTTGTTCTCTTTCTCTAACCGTCTGTCTAGTGGCTAGAGCAAAGAATCCGCTTTAGCCCCAATTCCCTAAACATTGATCAAATGGTTGAACTGAGGCCAACTCATCTTGCGACGGGAGGACGATCAAGCGAGTTCCATTTTTTCTTTACCAAGGATCCTAATCCTATGAGTTTGACTTCATCTTCCTCTTTTCAACTGCCAGTGCTCTTGATCAACTTTCAAATCAAAAAGGTCAGTCAAGCCCATCGGGAGAGAGAGGACGACCACCGTGGATGCCTACAGCTAGCCTTTCAGCAAAGGGCTTGATTGGCCCATCCTAACTCAAATTTCCATCCTTGAACCATCCTCACGCCTTCAATCAAAGAAGATGGATTGTGTAAAGAATGAGAGTAGGTTCTTGGGGCTTAAGGGAATGACAACATAAAGAGAAGCCCTTAGAAGGAGAAAGACCAGGATTGAGCAACGATTTAGACCATCCTCCTCACTATGCCTTCAATAGCTAAACAAGGTAAGAGGTACTCCTAATGCAATTCCCCGAAGGAAGTCCTCCAAACGCACCTCCTTCCCATACTTACCATACCTATAACTCCTAGTTCTACTCGATCATAGCTCTTAGGTTCTTAGCCTTCTTTCTGTCTCGCTCCTCCCAACCCGGAAAGATTCTTTTGAAAGCACATCGTTTTGGAACTCAAAGATCTTAGGCTACCTTTCCAGTTGAACAGAAATGCCAGAGGAATCCCGTGAGAGATATAGGCAGAAGATCCCATCCCTAAAAAAGCCTTGCTTGAAGGAAATATAGGTTGGCTTGTGGCAGACCACAACCTCTATGTGAGGAAGTGGCAACCATCAAGTCCATTGCTGTCTGGGTAAGGATCCCCCATCTACCCATTTTAGATTATGACAGAATCTTGTTAAGACGCATCGGTAACAGAATGTTGAGATCCGTATTGATGAGGCGACTGGGGCTGGTGCTACGGGCTCGTCTCTGTGTGGAAATTGATCTATCCAAACCCCTTTTATCAAAATTGTTACTGATAAGGTTGGTGGGTTAGGGGGATTGAGTCTGAGGGATGAAATGACTCGACTAAAAGGAGAGGGATGAACAGTCTTCCTTCAGTAAAGGCCCATTCAGGTGTCTTCGCCCACCTTTACATATGCGATTGTTCGCTCGACCTGGCTACCCAGTTACAAAATAGATAGCTATCAAAAAAGCTAGAAAGAGAACTCAACTTAGTAGCTTAGTCTCTAGGAATTCCCAAGCGTTACGTTAGCGAAGAAAGAAGCCTACTTGAAGAAGGCTGCCAAGATGGACATTCGTACCCTTAGGTTAGCTACCCGGATGGCCAAAGGTACCCTCGCCTTCACTGCTAGCCTACTGCCCATCGATATCCACTTCAAATGTAAAGGCTTGGAGGCAAGGTTCGAAGACCTTCTCGTATAGGAAGTAATCAGGATCGTCAGATTCGGGGAACATGAGAACATAGCTAGAATCAGGGAACGAAGTTGGCGACCAAGGGGAGAGGATGGAATGAGCGATTATTGATGTATCTTTCGCTCCCGGTCCAACTACCTTCCAGATACCAATTCTAGGTCGCTTGGCGATTGAGCTTTACGACCCTGATTTCTCCTCTTCTGGTGGAAAAAGCGAAAAGCCTAAGACTATAAGGAGAGGAGCTGAGCCTTCAATCTATTCCGATTTATATGATATGGAGCTGAAGCGGTTGAACCAGAAAGATCATCTGATTCTGATTCCGCAGCTGCTGTACGAGAAAGATCATCAGCAGCCGCATAAGATTCTCTTGGCAAACTGGGGGCATATGATTCAGTTAATGGCGCCTGTAGTTTCAAGCATAGATTCAGTTGGCTTGTAGACAGATAGGCTGACGCGCTTGTAGCTTCAGCCGTGTCACCTCTCATCTTTGGCGCATAAGAACATGTTGTTACTGCTCCGGGGACAGCTAGAAATGATTGGGCTGAACGTACCACCCCGCGAATAAATGCCGTAAGTAGAAGTCAGTTTATGACGAACTTCTGAATGAACTAAGAGAACGAGATGCTTCAACCGTGCTTGGCTCCCCAACTTCTACTCCTATCAGAGGTTCAAAGAAAGTCCCAGGTTCAATAGCACCAGCTATAAAACGTGAAAAGGCTGATAACAGTATGGGCTGCAGTCTAAGGAAGAAGGATTGAGAATCAGTCTTGAACCCTTTTTCCCAGTTTCGGCTCTCCAGAATCAACTTCAACAAGCACGAGGTCAGGCTCTCAAGCTGGTACACTATACAGATCTTGAGTGAATCAAGAGAGGATTCTAAAGCAGGTTGAGTGGATCTACCGTGCCAGGTCCAACATTTATGAATTATTAGAATAAGATATCTCAGTTTCTTGCGCTTAGAACTATTAAGTTATCCAACACATTCCCCCGAAATCCTTTTCTTCTGCTTTTTTTCCAAAATCTCTATCTCATTATTCTTGAGTGGAGAAGCTTATCTTTGCTTTTTAAGGAAATTCAATAGAATGAATTATTAAATAGAGTTTTCTAATGTGGGAAGAGGAAAGAGAGGCGTCCCTAAGCTTTCCAGCTCGCAAGTAGGTGAGAGCTTCTTTATAGAATAGGGCTTTTTCCTTCTATACGAGAAGGTCTTCGAACCTTTGTTAGAGAATACGCTTCTTAGCGAAAAACTGACTAAATACGAGAAGTGAAGCCAGGGTTGCCTTTGTTCTCCATTCCATTGGTGGTGGCGCACTAATTGAGCTTTTCTATATATATATACATCATTTATGTGCTAATATGAAGCCTAAGACAATGGGGCTATAGGGAGTGACTAAGCCTATTCAAATCCTCCCTCAGAGCTGATGAAATTGCTGAAGCTGGAGCTAAGAGCGGAACCCTAATTTAGATCAAAGGGATGCGGTAGATGAATCGCCTAAGCCGCGTTTTACTCAACCGAGTAATGGGAATGGGATTCAATAGGTGCTGGTTCTTTTCTTTCTTTTCTTTTCGTGAACATTTCTTTTCTGAATGAAAAAGAAAAGTCTTCTCTTAGTAAAGCAACTATAGTATAGTGATTGGGAGTCACAATCATAGCCAAGATGGCAGATCACGGGAAAAAGGCTACCGAAAGCTAGACTCGAAGAAGCTCTTATTTATTCTCCTAGACCCGCCGGGTTTTATTCATACCCAAAGCGAACTCATCGCAACCAACAACCATAGCCTTAGCGGCCTCGCTTACCCGCTCCCTTGCCTTGTTTCTCTCATCACCTAACCGAATTCTGATCGCTTTTACGCGAGAAAGGGGGAAATTTCCTATATAAGATGATCAGGCCACCAGACCTATACCCAAAGACAGAGAGTAAGGTCCGACCCCTGAAGGAATATTTACTTTCTTCTGAAGCACTTGCCCTTTGGTTGCTAAGAACATCGGCTAGAAGAAAAGCATCTTCAGCTACAGACTCATATTCCCTATATCTATCTCTACTCTTGGGGGCTGCCTAGAGGTCTGACGGTTTCTCTACATTTCTCTTACTACTCTTACCATTGAATTCCGCTCGCTTGGTGTGGGTGCTGGTATCCTATAGTTGGAAAAAGCCTCAACCTTTTCCTAAAAGGACTGATCCCCCTTCTTAATTACATAAATCGTTTTCTATTCCTACCTGAACCTGATTAATTACAGAAAGCATTACCAGAAGATGTGATTGAGCTTACCCTTCAATCTTAATATCTCTATCTCTCTGAGATTTAATTACATATATAATTTAAGCAAGGGAAAGACCAGTAGTAAAGGGCGTTAAGCTGCTTCCACCACTGCTGTCTCCACTGGTTTTTATGCATCTGCTTCTATCTCAATAGCTTTTAAAATCGAGTGATTTGATTAGCTTACATCGGAGGATGGTCTAAAGCTGGCCCTTGCTATCAGTCCAACCAAGAGCACCCCTTCCTAGTCGGTTGAGTAAACAAACTCGGATTCTAATATTGGTCGAGTAGTGAGTTTCACTTTCTCCCCGCAGCAAGCCTAGCCTACTTTAAAGACTAGGTACCCGTAGACTAGTGTAGCCTACTCATTGGCAAAGCAAGCCTTCCCTATGCAATGGTGCTTTCTAGTTCCAATGGCCTCCTCGCTACCAGATAAAATCTATCCAAGTGAAAGCCAGGCCTGTCATAATAGACCAATCTTTCCCATGTCTTGGTTGGAAAACCCAACCGGAAATTTCCGTCTTCCTTAATTTGAAGAGCAAGCCACCTTTCGATGTAGAACGGCGGCCGTAACTATGGATCAGAAAAGAGCTTACCCCAATTGGTTGACTGGAGCAAAGGGATATAAACTTTATGCCCTGCCTAATTTTCCAAATTCACCTCTGATGAGAAAGTCGTAGGCGATAGTAGTGGCATTCTCACCAGCCTTCATAGCAATGGTCAATACCGATAGAGCAAAAGAACTGAAACGACCGAATCCGAATTACATGGAATG
Source organism: Vinca major (assembly GCA_028566175.1). Classification (NCBI taxonomy): domain Eukaryota; kingdom Viridiplantae; phylum Streptophyta; class Magnoliopsida; order Gentianales; family Apocynaceae; genus Vinca; species Vinca major. Next base: position 21,601 of record JAOWBF010000017.1, read on the forward strand.
GCACTTCTTGAGACCCCATTTCCTCCCAATGTTGGACCAAGACGATTTATGCCAAAAAAAGGATCTCGAGATGCTGACAGATCTTTCCGGCGAGACCTGGGAAAGCTAGAAATAAGTTGTCATTTGAAGACCAATTCATTCCACCTGAAGAGGTCTTCCATTGTGCTATTTCTTCAGCTGTTGAATACTTGGATTTGATGAAGAAAATGCCAACTGACAATGAGCCAGACCCACTGCCTTCTCGCTGTAGGACCTCCGTACGTAAACTCGCTTCCTGGGCCCAAAGCAGTGCAGTCTTTCCTGGCCAAATAAAGGATTTGGGGCCTTGCTACGCTACTTAACTATATAAATCCATTTTTTTAGTAATGTTTAAGTCTGGGAATCACGTTACCCGACGAACAGCTTCTGCATTTCCTCCCAAGAGACTTTCCAGATGTCAATACCCCACTTGGGCGATAAGACGCTGCTCCCGCTCCACTTGCTCCCACCCGGTGGATAGGGGTAGAGCTGAGAAAATAAAAGAGGAAGAAAGGGCGAATATCCATACCGTCAGCTCTTTACTTTATAATACGATGATAGCACCAAAAGGGCGGAGGGACGAAGCCGCCAACAAACAGTTCACAGGCCTGCCGCCTCAAGGGGAATGCTTTCATAGGAAAAGGAGGGGTGAAAGATATAGATAGTTCAACACTCGGATACTGCTAGCGGTAACAGAGGTAGCGAAAGCCAGGCCTTCTATCAATACTTTAAATCTGCATGCCTTCTTTATCACCGGGATATTACCCGGGAACGGACTGGATTCTCTTCTCTTTCGGTAGCCAGGGATGCCTTTGTTCTCCACATGTTCACCAATCGGCTATTGGGCTTTGTTTAAAAAATAGTTTAGAAATGCGCTTCTTCCGGGGCGCAGGGTAACGAAGGAGATGTAACAGGGGGTTCCTTATTTGCATAGGGCGCCTTATCCGCCGGAAAGAGGAGGACTCAATGATTATTCGTTCGCCTAGCGGATTTTACGGAGCCTGCTCATGTACACCGGAACCACAAAATAGGGCTAACCCCAATGACCCTAGTCACTCCAACTTCATAATTGACTTCTGGGAATCAACAGGGGTAAGCCCGATAACAACGGATAAGCAGCTAACTGCCTTTATCCCGCAAACAGCCCATTCTCATTACTTTTCTCAGCTGTCCAGCCGGACTGTCCGTCCTGCCCACTGACGCTCTGCCTCTCTACTTGCTGGCTCATCGCTGCCTACTTTCCTCATTTTTAAAAGCGGGGCACAGAAACGAATGCAACGAACTACTGAAAACCTTAAAGAGGTGGTTGACCTTGCTATTCAAAGGCAAGTGCGTCTTTGATTCCAACGAGCTTATCTTTCGACTTCCTGGCGCGCAATATACTCTTTCTTTAGTGGCATCTGCTGCTTGAGATTCATAATGGCCGGTGTCATTATGTTAATAAAAAGTGGGTCGGCGGCAGAAGAAAAGCATCTTCAGCTCATCTTTCTTTGTCCCCCGCCTATATACTCTAGAATATAGGCCTACGGTGGAAATAGCCGGGATCACTAACTAATACTAATCTAATAGAACGACCATAGATATTTTAATTAGAATATTATTGTTTCTCCACACAACCGCATCTGGCAGCAGTTTTCACGTGGCGAGCGGATTTAGTGACCATTTTGTCATGAGGAGTGAGGCCTATCAGTGCATTAGATGGCCTAGTTGTCCAGTACCAATCTGCTTTCTAACTGATAAAAGGATCTTGTTCCTCCTCCCCCTATCTTAAGGATCAGAGTCAGAGTGCAAAGCCAGTTGTTGGAGTCTCAGGTCAAGAGGTCCACCTACGACTAAGTAGCAGTCAAAAATTTGTATCCATTTTTCACGATAGCATCATTTCTTTCTAACTGGATCGCAGGCATAAACACTGGAAGGCTATTAGAAAAAAACTAATGTGACCAAACTCTCGTCTAGTGGGGCGATTGGTAGTTAGACAACCGCCTCGACAAAACCTTTAGGAGAGGGAGGCTCTGACAAGCGGGCAAGAATCATTCAATTCACTCTTGGTCAGCTGTAGCAAGGAATTGAATCAAATGCTCGTTGTTCCTGCTTAAGCCATTGATCCTCAAGTCAGTCAGTAAGTCAATCCGGGTCTTCGCTTTTGCCTTCTGAAGAAGAATAGTCATCCCCCTGTGAATTGCGTGAAAGTAGGGACTACTTCTCCTCTTTAGATTCAGCTGCTTATGCTGCCTCTTCCGATGATAAGACGTGACGATTCGCGCATAAACCCATATCCACCCATCTTCAATCAGAACTAGCAGGAAGAGAAAAAGAAGTAGGGGTCTGGTGGGGCATCTACATAAACAGCCGATTCTTCCCGTGCGGCGAAACGGCCTTTCCTGCTGTCGCTTCAAAGTCGGCTAAGGTCCACTTGCTTTTGTAGCTGGGCTATTGACTTCTTCCTTCCTACTGAACCAAAAGTAGATATGTAACTGCTCCATCTCCATGGGAGTCACTTAAAATAGAGTTCGTAGACAAAGCGGATTCGGAATTGTGGGCTTCTGAGAGAAGTGATTAGTTCAGTCATAGAAATGGAATCAGGGATGACATCGTTTCAAGCGGCAAATCATGATACGAGAGACCTAGAAAGATTCAATCCAGCCACCATTCCCCACCAGCGTAAGGTTCTGGTTCCATCATCTATTTCTAATTCTTCCAATTCTAGTCCCACTTCTGGAAATGCCCTTCTTCTTTCTACCCGACATCAGCTCTTTTCTTCTCCAATTAGCACGCTCATCAGGGCCAGGATTTTGCTCCCAACTTCTTCGGTGGTGAGAAGGCTTCGAGTCTAGGAATCAGCGTCAGATAAGTGAGATTTCGAGTAAGTGTTTACAGAAAGGCATATTTCGAATATTGCTAACTATGATGAATGCGCTAACTATGTAAAGGAAGTCATCGGAGTTTGCTGCTACTTGAATTCATTTCAGTCAGTAAAGTAGTCTGGTATCGAAGAACGAAACTTTACGACAGCTTTTTCGTACTATATTTCATTCAAATCGTCACTTCCGGAAAGCGGCAATTGCAGAATTCGCCCCACTCTTAAGTTTTTGTGGCCCCTTTTGCCTCGCCTGATACGGGGGATCCAGAAATGATAACTCTGGAGAACTCCTCAAGGCACTCGAATGAGTGGCGGTCACAGGAGCCTAAAGAGAAGAGAGTTCAGTCTACAATGTAATGTCGCCTCCCTTTCGCATTCGCAAGGGCTCCGTATAGTTTTGGGGCTAAGGAGCTAAGGATAACGATCTCCTGGCCATCCAGTGGCAGTTGCATTTCCAGTTTTCGTTTTAGTGCTATGCCCATCCAATTCCAGGACTAGGGTTTGATAGTGGCAGACCCTGTTATTGCAGTTTCAGTCCCTCTACCTTACCACCTCAGTGACTACGTACCAGATAGAGAGCTCTTCTCTTCCACCACTTTCTCTTTGACTTTGACTAAATATAGTAAGAGTCATCCAATTTTTCTTGCTTACTTACTATTATATAGTAAGGTAATTACTAGATTATATACTCAATTTAGCAATGCAGATTGATTACTATATCTAAAACGCAATTAAGACTATTAAAAGTTGTTCATAAGAAAGCGCTTTGTAAGGCCCTGAAGCACTTTTTCGATCTGTGTCTGCAAGGGCAAAAGCGTATTCCGAGCTAGTTTCCTATCCAGTTAAAAGAGAAGCCGATCCTATTTCAGTGCCTGTTGAAGTTGGAGGTGCTTTCGATGCTAAGCCCTTCAATTTCGAATCCCCTACATATTAAGTGCTAAGGTCAGACCTTTTGTCAACCATTGGCCAGCCTGTACCGTATAGCTAGTCTTTCTTCACTTCAAATGGTGGATACCTGTGAGGGACTACCCATAATCGTGTTAATAAGGAACGTAACGATCTAAGGCCGCTTAAAGAGCTAACTATCTAAAGGCCTAGGTAAAGGTCTAGAGCCAGAGTAGGCAAGAGCAATCCTTCAAGTGGGAGAAAGCTTTATCCATTTTGAGTTGCCCTCCAGTCATTGTGCTGAGTTCTAAGTGCTTCAATTCGATATCCAGTTGAGCCAATTGCATAAAAAAGGTCAAACTATCCTGTTGCAGGCTCTTAAAACCGGTGAAAGAGACTCAAGCAATCCATCATCAGGCAACTTTGAAGTTGGCAAAGGCAAGACAGCGAACTCTGTTTTAGCTAGTTTATTTGCAAAGCCAGTTGTTGGAGTCTCATTCCAGGCAGTCTTAAGTTCTTCCAGTTCATTGGTAAGCTCCTCCAGTTGAAATTGAAAGCCAAGCCATATAGCTTCAGTTCGAGTTGTCTTTGCTTATGCCTTCCCTTTTCCATTTTTGAGAAAAAAGCTAAGCTTATCTAATGAAAGGAGAGAGCTTTCTAACCAGCCCCAATCGACTCCCTTCTCGTTGCGAGTTATCTGTCAGTCCTTGGGATAGGATAGATGCAGTTGCATTTCTTCTCTTTTCAATTACTTTCCTTTCCTAAGGCCTTCTCTTCCATACGCCCTCACGATCTAAGAATCTCCAGACCAGAGCTACTCTTCTCAATGCTTTGATGGCGGACTAGGCCTTAGATGCAGTTTCTTTACCTGGGAAGGCTCTAGATATAAGACTGTTCAGTCTCTCGTTTTCTAGTGCAGGTATTGCCCGTATCAGTATTCCCATTGATTGAGTACTTTCTAGGGGCATTCCTGCAAGACGTCTAGGGGAGGAAAAACGCTTAGCCTCAAGCTTTTTCTTTTGCTAAATTTGTAGGAGAGGTTGATGGAGAATGAGAGGGTGACAGAACGGAATTAGAAAAGTGGGAAGTTCTTTTGTTGAATCACTCGCTTCGTTTGGTTCCGCGTCTTCGCCCGGGGAAGGTTAATTGGGAGAGGGAGATGTAGTAGATGGTGGAGCTGGCCAAGCACTAGAGATTGAGAGTTTGGTTCGATGGCCGGGTTGCTTCACTTTCGTCCCTTCCACCGGGAAACTTCGTTCTTCCCTCCGCTTCACCAACTTGAAAGGATGAAGACTTGGAAAAGGTGTTGTTGGATGGCCTTTGGATTATTCAGGACCACTATCTCACGGTTCGACGATAGGATCCATCCTTTAGACCTTCTATAACCAGCCACTTCTGTTTTGGTTCGGTTAGCGAAGCTGGTGTGTAGTGACTCGTTGGGGCTCTGGGCGATCTGAGTGGGGCATTCCACATGGGAGGAAGGGGAAGTTTGCCTGGTCGATCTATCTACTCCAGCTTTAATCGTAGTTTGATCTTATGGGGAAGGGCGGACGAAGCCACTTTGGCAAACAGGAACCAGCCAAGTCAAAAAGGTGATGGGGAATTTCCAATTAGATCGAGATTCTTCTTTCTTGTTATGGATAGAGGTTAGCTTTGCCAGCTGTAACCGATGCCACAAAGGTTGAAAACGGAGATTCCTTGATGCCGTTCGCTTGACGTGAGGTCATTCCTTTCAACTAGCCTATACCCATCATATGAGGTGGATCAAATGGTGCCTAGCCTTTCGAAAGGAAGCCTGTCTGTCTGTACACACCTTATGACTCGAGTGTACCAAAAGAGATCGGATCCCGATTCAAGACTTCCGGGATTTAGGGGTTGTTCTTCGCTGAGAGCTTCTTCACTCAATTACCAAAATGAAAGAGACTTTCTTTTTCCGCTCGCTGCCCGATGCGTTCTTTAACTTTAAAGCCCTGCTATACGTGCAGGATAGGTGGAAGGCACATGCTTCTCTTTACGACGTAAAGGAAAGACCTCTTTTCTCTAAAGACCACTAATCAACTCATGAAATAGATACGTAGGTCTCTCTTCAAGCCCCCGAAGGGCACTGCATAAGGAAGAAGTAGGGGCGGTGTAAGGATCAACCCCTCTCGGGCAAGGGAAGAAAGAGAAGGATTTTCAGGTTGGTGCGTACGTTCACATAGCTTTTTCTCTCACGACCCGCCTGGCCACTATGAATGAATCTTACGTCAATAGAGTCAGTAGTTCTTTCCGTTGTGCCTTTAACACGAAGCTAGGGCAGCGATGCGAACGCTTGTGAGTGCATTAAGTCAGTCAGATAGTAGCTGGTATGAAGCAGGTCAATTGTGCAGGATCGAGCCCTGGCCTTGGAACTGGCTAATCAAATGCCGTTGCCGTTGAATTGGCGTAGTCGTAACCGGCGGAGTCTTTCAACTCAAACTCATTTGCCTTTGGCTTCACTTTTGTCTTTTGGCGAGACTATGAATCTATACAGATAAGATGATCAAGACTTGGATTCCTTTCTTCAATCTTCCTACTCTTTCCCGTCTTCCATTCGAAGGGATGCACTTACCTGAATGAATCCTATCCCCCTCTCTCGCCGTCAATCGCTGCCCGGGGGAAGACTAAATGGGCGAAAATCATACATTCCGGGGGGCGAGTGAATCAGGCTCCGTGCCAGTCAATCTAGTTGCTGGTTGATCTCCCTCAGGGCGAGTTGCTCTCGCTGCTTCCTCTTTCGTTCAAGCGGCATGAAGCTCATCTTCATTGACTGACTCGGAAATGAGCCCGTCACCCGAGAAGACGGACTGACTGGCATCGTACAATATAGAAGGCGGATCCCGCTTTGTTAGCCGCTCCTTCATCTGTCAGTTAAGCTGCTGATAGCTCATTCCCTGAATCATCGGACACAGCCATACTCTATGTGACTTTGTTTGCTGGAATAGAGGTGTCAGAGGACTTCCCCGATTCAATTAAAGAAGACAAGTCTACTGACTTCCAATAAAAAGAGAACAGGAAGAGTCGGAAGTCCGTAGCTTTGAGTAGAGGAGGTTTCTATAATGAACATCTTTCTTACTAAATCAGTCTAACCGGGGTCAGATCAGCCCCTCTTTCAACCGATGTTTTTGATTTGACCTTCTGCAGATAGGCCTTGATTTCGATCTGCTGCGGCATAAACTGAATATGGATATGAATCGCCTGGTGGGTGGGATGGTTCGGATTCAACTGCTTCTTATATAAGGTCTTCTTCTTCAGTGAGCTATACGGGCTATCTGATGAGCTACTAAGTATGAACTTCGGACAGCTAAGACCGTTACGTGAGTGGCTCACTACTTCATCTTTCCACTACTTCAACCAACATCAAGCCCTTCCTGCCTCTTCGTTGATCCGAGGGAGAATCGAGATCAACGTAGTGAGTTTCAGTCCCAACAGCTCTGGCAAGTACAAAAACCAAGACCAATAGCTTCACACTCCTTTGTTTCAAAACCAAACTTCTTCTCCCTCTCACCTACGCTACTAAGAATTGAAAGTAGCACAATCGGCTATAGAACTCCAGATCGTAGAATAGCCGTGGGCAAGCACCTTTCACAAGCAAGTAGCTAGCTTCCGCCTTACTTAACAGCAAGGCGCGAAAGCCTTCGCCTATAGGCTTCTACTTCTACTTAGCAGCCCAAAGAAAGTACCCTTTCACACACAAGTACGCTCACGCTAGTACAAAAGTCAGGAAACCACCTTCTCATGTCTCCAGACCTTCTATGAACAGGGCTTTGAACTATAGCAAATAGCCCATTGGTTGAGCTTTGCTCTATGCTGGCTTAACTCTTCCTATGCCTGTTCGAACAGGAAAGCCTAACGAGCAAATCAACCGTTAGCCCGATCCCCTTGTTGCCCGCTAGCTTTTCAACTACAGAGAAAGCAAGGATTCCCTCCTTCTAGCCCCTAGCCCTAGGCGCCTTGAGACCTGGGCTTAGCCACATCAGTCCTCGGATGCCTTCTTGTTTGGACTTTCATTAAGGATAGACCTAGGATTGAAAGAGTCGCAATAGATGGATAGCATCTTCAAGGTCTTTCTGGCTTATTCAGGGGCCTCCAGAAGATGAGGACTTTTTCGGAAAAAGATGTCCGGCCAAAGAACTAAAGACTCTCTGTCTCTTTCTCATAGTCAAAATAGCTGATGAAAGAAAGAGAGCAGAAGTATGCCCTTTCTTTTTGCCTCAAGACCGAGAAAGAGGGTCACCTAAGTCTTTCAATAGTGAAGGGTGCTTGAGAATATGACTGCAGTTGGCAAAGTCAAGCCTCTTTCTTTTTTCGTAGATCTCGCCATTCTCTCGTATTGTGCCATTCTTTTCTTTATAGCAGTACCATAGAAAATTTGTTTAGGGCCATCATCGCACTTTCCCGCTTTGGGCAGCGGGCACCATTTCGCACGCAAGTCAAGTAGTGAGGCCTCAAAGGGCCGTCTTTGATGCCGGATAACTCAGCGCTTTTCTGCTAGCTTTTTCCTTTTCTAGTTAGAGTCTTTAATTGAAGAAATTGACTGTGTCGAATTGCTTTCGTCTTTTACATGCTCAGAAGTCGGTTAAGTAGAGTTGGTTTTTCGATAGGGAAAGAGGGGGCTGTAGTTGAGTGCTTTGGAGCTTTTTTTTTCGCCCCGTCGCAAAAAGACTGAGTTCTTTCATACCTTCACCCTACTGCTTGCTCCGCCCTTAGCCCTAGATCAAATAGACCCTTTCTCTTAGGCCTACTCGCTTACCGATACCGAAAGGAAGATTGATTCATCCACTTGAAGGGTTTAGCAGAAGGAGGGATTCCAGAAAGAATAGGAGAGCTTAGAGCGCTTTTAGAAAAGCAAGATCAGGCAGTAAGCTCAGTCCTCTATTGACAGGAAGAGGAAGTGCTCTCTTTCTTGGCTAGGTTGAGTTTTTTGAGAATGAGATCTTTGTATGTTCGGACGGTCCCTGGATTTTCCTTGGGCATTCCCTCAAGGTAGTCGATAGACTGACTAATCCTCTACAACTCTTTCTTCCTTTTTCGTTTTGAGGCTGTTTGGTAGAGCTGAAGGAGACCAGTATGAGATGGAGTCTTGGTGAGAGATTAGGTCGGAGAAACCTCTGGTGTCGCAAGTGCAGCTCCAACGAGCGGGGGCACCAGGGTCCCTTACCTGAGAATCGAAAACACCAGATTCATCCCAGTATGCACGTAGCCAGAAAGGCAAGCCCCTTGAAACCATGGGAAGAATTGAACCTAGTGAAAGAGTTGATCTTTCTATTTCCTTGCACAAGCATTTGTGATAGAAGGCCGGCTCACTCGGAAGAAAGAGAAGCCGTTGGATATTCTATTCTTTCTTTCGGCTCTATACCAAATATGGCTGCTCTGGGAAAGAGTGGACAAGGAATTCAATCTCATAAGCCTTCCAATAGCGGGAGAAATGTCCAGTTCAACCGAAACTACTGCTGTAAAACCTGAGCTCAGCTTGTAGTATACTTTCCTCATCAAAGTACATACTAAAGCACCAACTGCAGTTGTATTGATGGCCTAATTAATTGAATTCGAATTATTATGGAGATAGCCCTAAAGCAGGTCAAGTTCGTTCAGCTTGAGGGATAAATTACGGGGCTTGAACTGCCAGTCCATCAAATATCGTAGTTTATCCCCTTAAGAGCAAGAGGTTCCTTGTGTGACCACTAGGTTTGATTGGACTATTGGCACTTCTATAGAACCTGCTATCCTGGGGAGGCAAGGAGTGTGAAGCCTTTTAGTATAGGCGATGTCTTCCCAAAACTCAAACTGGAGCAAGGGTGAAACGCGTTCATCGCTTCTCTAAAGAAGCTCTTGGGGCTTCAGTCATCATGCATTCGGCCCGGATGCGCATTCTTCGCATTATGCACCACCGGGATGAATGGGAAAGCCCTACGGTGGAAATGATTCAACCAAACTCTCAATCTCTAGTACCAATCGAGGTCTTCTGGCCAGGAATACTACTGCCAACGAAAAACGTGGGAGATGGCAGGAGAAGCTACGGAAAGCACTTAGACCTTAACCACCACTCTATAAATGGAAATAACTAGAGTTATCTTAAATATATTATTAATGGACTGCATAGGGCAATACAGAATCTGATATCATTCTTTAAGGAATAGGTTGATGCCATCGGAGCCCTCCTGCCTTTGAGAAGGAAGGGATTTCTTAGTTCGTTCGTGCAATGAAAAATCTTATCCCTAGGTGGAGACTTTTTAAGGTACGATTTGTAGCTGGAACTGCCGTATCCCTTACCGTTGTTCCGATTGGAAGCCTTGCGATCAGAGGAGCGCTCATGCAGATTTAAAGTATTTATCTACTCAGGTTGGCCTTTCTACTTGACTCGAACGATCTAATCGACTTTCTCTTAGAGTGTTTCTTTTCAGTATGGTTTTTTCGTCTTTTTGATCGGACTGAGGATTCGTCACACTTCAACGAAAATGCTCTATATGAGGACGAAAGGAAAGTCTGTCTTTGACCGGGAGTGACTGCTTCCCCATCAGCCAATACTCCAACTATCACTCAATCACAGGCCGCTCTGCCATTGTCTGATTTTTGGTTTTCTGATCACACTCGAATTATGTCAAGCAGAACGACTAGAATCCCCTCAGGCTACATCGAGGCCCACTAGCTGTTTGAAAAGAAACCGTAGATAGCACAGTGCGCCTGGTGCAAATGGCTTTCTTTTTTCTTTTTCATGATATACCAATCAGAATCAGCATCAGAAGTGACCGGAAAAGAATCCGATGGGGGAGTTGCAGTTGTTGGCGCGCATATCAGCTGTTGTCGCTCGCTTCGCTCGAGTAATTTCATCCCCCCTTTTTCCAGTCACTTCTTCAATGAAAATGCGGTGATTTCTTTCTTTCTCCCACGTTTTTCGTTGGCAAACCCTGGTTTAGCCACTTCGATCCCATATCTCAGACTCAAATTCCAATAATAGTAACTGATCCTTTAGTAGGTGAAGGGGCATAGAGAGGTTAAAAGGAGTGCACTCGGAACAGAACTTCAAGTAATGCAGGGAAGTTTCTTCAGTTGGAGAATAAAATATTAAAGAAGCGGATTCACCTATCTTTTATACGATATTGATTGAAGTTGCCAGAAAAGGCGAACTTGAAAGAGCTTTCTTTTGACCAGACTTTATTGTGCGAAAGCGGTTCCCCTGATTTCACTCTTTTCGATTTCAAGCTACTTGCGCCTATTGTTTATTGGTCCAATGGCCTCACCGCTGGCTGTCCCTCTATTAAAATGTTGGGCAAGTGGCGGGGAATTACCCGTATTCAGTACGAGCAGAGTGGAAACTGCTCATACCTTTCGTACTTTGGCATTCGCCTGTCACCCGTAATCCGAAAAGACTGACCTCAATAATGTTCGCAATCAGACATTAGATCCGGATCGAAATAATACCCGATATAAGATTCATCTACGCTGGCAAAAGCACTTTCAGCGCGGCGTGAAGGTTTTTTGTTTAAGACAGCTTTTAGTGCCCTCACTTCCTTTCCTTCTTTATCACTCTCTACAATGTCTAGAATACTGTTCGTATCGGCCTCGTCTTCCTTCACACCCCGAATAGGACTTTACCAGGAGAAGGAGAGCAGTCGACAACTTGGTCACAGCTCTGATTCAACACGACTTGGGAACAGGACCTCCATCTCAGAAGGGAAATCCCACGGGCACATCTTGACTATGAAAAGGATATCTCGAAAATTGAATTTAATAAGGCTAGCTCCTCATATCTTTCCCTCTGGGCTGGGATATAATGGAAATAATTCAGCATCTGCTTCACTGTATGCTATCTGGGTCAGTTGGGATTGGGATTCTCAGTTCTTTTCTATTTGATTTTACTTCTCATCTCCCTTTTGCTCTTTCTGGTGATTGGATTGGCTAATTGCTCTAAACTCTCTCTTTGTCGATGCTCGTGCAGCGGAAGGACAGCTTCCTTCTTTTCCTCGCTCCGACGATTCTACATACCGGCCTTTCTCTTTCCGGACTTTCGTCCAACTAGGTACAGACTTCCATGTTGGGCAGAAAGCAATTCCCTGACAAAGAGGAATATGCCCCGGGATATACCTTTTCCAAAAGCTTTCTAAGGTGAGGCTGCATCTCCTCAGCAACACCAAGAATAGCTTTATGGTCAGCCATTTCCGTGATAGTTTTCAGAGTGCTCTTACTCACCTTTGGTGCCAAAGTGATCAATTTTGACACTGTAAGGAGAGATAAGTAGAACTGAATAACTGCCGCCTTCCTGTCTCGAATCATCCTCCTATGAAAAGTAGGAATGATCCGTGGTATACCCGCTTTTGTAAGGGATACATAGGGAGATAGCTCTGAAGGTTTTGAATCTTCAGCCGCGTACCTCTGGATTATTACTCTAACTTCTTTCAAATATAGAGCAAGAAAGAGATAACCAGATCGCTTAGCTATCAACCTACAGGCCTTCCAGAACAGGTGGGCGGCAATACACCATTCCTTCGTTAGACCATCAGAAAGTGAGAAGATCAGTTTCGTGAAAACTGACTTCATCACTTGGGGGCTTTCTAAGGCCTCCTGCCAGGTCAATTTGGCCTGACTCGCAGCACGAGATGAAAATCAAATTCCAGGCTTCACTACCGATTCCACGTTTTCCGCCTCCACAAGAAAGTGCTACACTCTTCGTCGCTAGTAGCGAGGGATTCCACTGCTTAACTTAAGTTAAGGCCCCGTAGCTTTATTGCCTCTTTCCTTCCCTACGGGAGAGCTGAAACCTTGGCCGCAGATCCTAATCCTACGTACTGATGGCTCTAGCCCGCCTCTCCCTCTAATCCAGTGACCTGTGGAGGTCTAGTTGCTTTCTCCTCGCTAGAAGAGCCACGGGGTCTTTTTGAACATAAATCTAGAGTGAAGGACTCGTCTGACTTCACTTAGTCTTAGTAGCAGCAATTTCGGTTTCAGTGCGGAAAATCCGGCAGCAGTTTCACCAATCGATTTGATTGACCACCTAGTGGAGGTAGTAGCAAAATAAGTGGTTTCCCCCGATCCGGAACCGGATTCGGGACCAGCATTTCGCCCCATGCATCGGGAATTGGTCAAGATCAACTGCTCGTTTTCGATATAGAATAGAACTGGATAATAGAAAACAGCCTTTGCCTCTATCTCTACTTCTGTAGGGGGCTCGATCTCTAAATGGATCTGCTATAGCTACTCTCGATATGCTTGGGACTCCGCCT
>JAOWBF010000017.1:51452-69425 GCA_028566175.1 Vinca major
GAAAAGCTCTTTTTCCTAAAGTTCCCTACCGTCCACTTAATATGATACCTTTCCCTCAATGAATATTCGATTTCTATCTCATTATTTAAAATGAATATTCTATTTCTATCTCATTATTTAATAGTTCAATATTCAAATTCTTTTATTATTTGAATATTGAATATGAATGTCTGTAGTATATCTTTAGGACGTATGATTAAATAGTAATATGAAAGAAACTTCAAATAAAAAGGACGAAGGATTCCCGTAAATAGCCTACCCTTTTTTGTGCTTCTTGCCTTCTCCACTGCTGATAGTTCGACCCGGGGGGGCAACTGGATATGACATTGGATCAGATGAGTTCATAGAAAGCGGGTCAACTGCTGGTCTGACTACCATTGCAGAACCGCATTTCGATCTTTCTCTATCACTTAAATAGAAAGAACCAGGACCGGGACCCCAAAGTTTGTCTATCGTTTGCAAACTAATTCTAAATCATTTCCACTTCAGGGCTTTTCCTTTCATCGCGGTAGTGCAAAGCGTTCGATAGGTCTTTTGAAATGCAAGATGACAAGTCTCGGAAGGGAAGATTATTTCAACCTAGGTTGGCAGTTCCCTAGTCCCCCGCCCTACGCGATGAAGGAACCACAAAAGAATCCCGTGATGCGGCGAGTGGAAAAGCATCTGTTCTCAATTGGGGGGCATTCAGGCTATATTGCCCGTAGAAAAAAACTACCCAATGCTAACCTATGAGAATTGCTTCATCTCATTCTATGGGTCGGAAGTCACCAACCATCACTCTGAACTTACACAGAAGATATTGATCATCTCACTTCAACAAGCATTCTCGCACAACCAATTCGTTTTATGGGCTATCGGAATCGAAAGAAGTCACGAAGCCCTTTTCTATTCCCGGAAGACTTGCATGCAAGTGAGATCCATCCCATTCCCCTAGCAGGGGATTCTCCAACTTTTGCAAGAGTCAGAGCGGAACCACAAGTCGAAGGTTCCTGTACAGCGGGGGTTGCATCTAATCATGTTCACCAATCGGCTATTGGGCTTGATAGTGAGTGTTCCGGGATCGTCTGCAGTGCCTCGAAATGTGTGAGCGGAGCGAAAGCCAAAAAGAGGCTAGTAAGGCCGTTAAGGTTGTGGATCATCTTTCAATGTCATTCCCCCTTTATCTGATTGGCAACCTATTCTTCTATATGATGCAACCTAGTCTTCGACTGATGCCATAGATAGAAGATGCCTTCTTCCCTCCTACAGTTTTCCTTCCCTCTTCAAAGACATGTTCATTTGAGAGTTCCATCGGTTAAAGGGGCAGCTTTGGGATCATATTCCGGGTCAGAAGAATAATGGTCAGATGAAGGAAAAGGGTAATCCTCCACCTCGTCTGAAGGGTCAACTAGAAGGGTAAGAGCAAGGGAAGGGAGTCGGATCCCCGGAAGAGGAGGTTGGGACAAATCTGGTCTTTGTCTTTGCAAGGGAATAAAAAAAGCAGTCTTATATGGATGCTCAGAATTGGATTGGATTTATGCCCTAAGCCTAAGATAAGGCACTGCAAAAGCAGGGACTTAGAGACTAGCATCCGATTGTGGGCATCTTTCGATGAGTAGATTAGGAAAGGAAGTTATAGACTGACTATATATGCCTTTCGCCCCTTCGGGGTTCAGCTACTAAGGATATTCCCCACCTTTTTCACTCGCCTTTCTAAGGGACTAAACTCGTGAACGGATTCCTTTCTTATATTACTTTCCACTACATTCTTTTCTTCCGCATGAATTGAAAGAAGCTCTACAGAGTGGAGTTAGGGGCTGCCAGAGGAGACAGAATCTGAGGCTTTAGCTGGTTCTCCCCGGAGCAAATGATCGGCCCAAGGGCAAGAAGCACTCAATCTTGATTCAAGGCCATGGATCCAGACAGAAAGAAAGCAAGTGATTAATCAAGTCCTATTCCCCGCTAAATGCTCGTGTACTCAAGGGCTTTCAAAAGCAGTTCTCGAGGCGACCGGAGGGAGGCGCGAACAAGTCTTACCGGCTTTAAGAGAAGGTGCCCCCATAGGCCAGTTCCTTAGCCCGGTCAAAATTCATGCTTTGGTGACTTGAAAATGAACCACATGCGCAAATAGAGATGCCGCTGCATACGTCAAGCAGGCACGCCGAAAAAAAGGCGCTTTCTCAAAGGCGGTGATTCAAAGTCATTTGACCTGAACCATCAATGGAAGCCTGGTATGCTTAGAACATCAAGACAATCGAGCTGAACATACCAAAGCTTGACTAACATGAGAGTCTCTCGGTGTGGAAGAGCTGGTCCTCGATATGGAAAAGTGGGCCGATTCTTTATGCCTTCTCGCCTTGAGGCTCTTCGAGACCACCATCACCACTCGTGGTTCACGTCTTTCGAAGAACTCTCGCTCTGGCGAATCCCATTTCAGAGGCCTAGGTCACAATGGAATGAGAAGACTTGGAACTATACTGATTGGCAGTAATGCGAAAAAAGAAGAAAAAAGAGGAAGAATGCAGATTTGGTGGTACTTGAATTGAGACTCATCATGCGAATGTTCGAGCATGCCCCTAAGGTTCCTCCTTTCTTAGAAGTGATTTAAAGATGTCAACATCTATTTTGGGCAGAAAAACATCAAAAATTCATGCTTACTACAGGTTCTTTTTGGCTTATCGAAAGACCGATGAATCATCATTTTTGACCTCGATTGTCTACCTATCGCCATGCCTTAACCCATCCTAATCGGAGACTTGAATTGGTAATTGATTCTTTCTTGATTGTTGGCAGGTAAATTCCCAGATCCATAGCAAAAATCTCATCCTAATGTGAAGGTATGACCATCCTAGTGGTTACTAAAAGAAAGCTAGATCAGAAGGCTCATCTGCAGAGTCACGGACTGACAGAAGTGACAAAGAGAACCTTAGTCCAAGCATTGAAGACTAGGCTAGGCGAAGCTAAAGGGCTCTGGGTGGAAGAGTTGCCAATAAAATGTTGGGCCTATCGCACTACTTCTCGTACAGTTACAGGTGAAACCCCATTTAACCTATCCTATGATTCAGAGGTAGTCATCCCAGTGGAGATTCAAGAGCCAACGGGAAGGCTCCAAAGTTTTGACGAGGCAACTCATGATGAGGCACTACAGGTAAAGAGAGACTGACTTCCTGAAGCCAGGGAAGTTGCAGCAAGAAGAATGGCCTGGTCTCATAACAGAGTGGCCAGATCTCACAATTCAAGAGTCAGAGGAAGAGAATTTCGGTCTGGGCACCTTGTCCTGCGCAGGACTGACTATATAGTCAATCCGGGAAGTCAGAAGTTTTCACCAAACTGAAAAGGTCGCTAGAACGGTGTATAAGGACTAGAGTAGGGAAAGAAGAAGAGTGATGAGTTCTTTAATAAGTGAGAGTTTCAGTCCACTTGACAGGACTTCGCTCGATCTCTTTATGAGTGAGAAAGAGTGAAATGAATTTCAAACCATTGCCTTAGCCACAGGTTCCCCTACGGATTGGGTGAAACTGAACTCCGATGGTGCCTACAAGTCTTCGATGAAGAAAATTTGGCGTGTCAGTGTCAGAGAATTGGCTTCGCACAAGTATACCTTCGATGCCGGCATTCAAACCTTTTTCTGCTTCATTTGAATATGACCCGAGCCAAGAAAAGAAGTCAGACTACGCTCATGCTAATGGCTTGAAAGGAGAGGCTCGTTCAGTCAGAAGCGAAAGGTAAGCTTATCTAACTAGAATAGTCAGCGTGTATGGCACTGGTTTTGTCAATTCCTTTCTTTATAGAAGAGAAATCCCCTCAAAGAGGGCCTAGGTAGGGTCTGTCAAATACAGATTACCGAATTTCAAAAGCTGCAATAAGACTTGGAGGAAAGACGGCGGTCTTCCCTGAACTGAGCTCATGCCCAGAAACGGCGGTCTTCAATGATGCCAACTTTTTTCTAATAGAAATATGAAATGAGTCCCCCCTTTCCTTCACCACCAGCTGGAGCGCAGTCTTCGCTGGTCTCAAGGTTATCAACAAGACCGAGAACGTGGCTACGAGTTCTTTCCTTACTCAGACCCCAAGCGGGCACGATGACAAGACTTTGATGCGTGGTTCGGCATGGTCCTCGAGTACAAGCCTGGGAATTTGCCAACGCACTAAGTCGAAAGGCCGAGTTGGCATCCAACAAGTTCGAATATCTAGCATCCATGAGGGGCCATCCCCGAACGCATAAGATAGAAAAAGGCCCCCGTTGCCCAGACCCTGCTGAAAAACATGAGCAACTTCAGTTAGAAGTGGAGCTCGAGTGGAACGGTTTTTGGTACTCTCTTTCTTTCATATCCAAAACCTGTTGGTGACTGACCTCTTCCTTTCTATTTCGAAAGTGAAAGTCGTTGCCGGTGTGATCTTTTCTTTCCTGGGTGTAGACGGTGCTCTCTTTCCGGGTTCATAATCGGTGCTATTGAATCTGCAGTTAAGGGAATCTCGCCAGTTCTTTGAGAAAGAGTTCCGCTCAGGAATCCCTTAGAGGGCTGACGCGCCTAGCCTGAAGGTCCTATAAAAAAATGGAGCTTACCGAGCTGAGGGTTTATGGAATTGAGAAATCGATGTCCGCTGTATGGAATTGAATTCAGGGTAAGGGTTCGATAGGGAAGAAGGACAAACCGGGCCTCCTAGTGGTCCTTATCTTCTCACGCCACACATGGGGACATCTCAAGAGAAGAAATAGGTAAATAGGTTTGGGAAGACGGGGGAAAAACATCCATCGTTTAGGTTGATGAGTAGCTAAAGTTAAGATAGAATAGACTCTCACATATCCTAAAGAGTCCCTAAATTGTGTGAGGTTGAAGAATGAGCTGCTTTAAAAAGGAAATGGCAGGCAGGAAGGAGAGTAGTCACGTCGTATTCTCAATCCGAAGCTGTAGCTGGCCAGGCACTGGTCTTTCTTTCTATCTTTTGGCTGTTCCCAGAAGGAATTGTAGAGCTTTTGAAAGAATAGCTGTGGCACTTTCTTCTTTGATAGAAGAAGCTGTTGTCGCATGAATAGGAAGAGGTTATGAAAGAAGTGGTTGCATATAGTTGAAGGGGTTCTTTGGAAGAGCTGAAAGTCAGAGGGCGTTAAGCAAGTTCATCTATCACAGCTAAAGAGTAGGCTAGGCAGTAGCTGTCAACGGTCTTTGACACTTAGCTGAATAGGCCTGACGGCCTATGAACCTCTCGTACCATGCCTCTTTCAAGTTCCTTGCCTGTAAACAGAAGACTAGCAGACATGATCAATAGCTCTTACAGAAGGCAATGTAATTGATCAAATGGGGGAGCCGCGCTTCGACGTCTTAAGAGTCAGAGAAGTGGACAAATGCTGCTAGTCTTTTCGCCGAAGATTATGATGCTGATGTGAAAGCGATTTCCGGCTTAAAGACTACTAGTTGACTAAGAAGTAGAACCGACTGTCACATCCGACCAGAGAGGTCAGTCAGTGCTGGGGAAGCAAAGAATGGAATGTCTGTTCTGTCACATTCTTTTCTTATTCTTTTTCAAGAGCAAGCCATAAGGACTCTGTAGATCGCGAGAATGCATGTTCTGATGCTTGCACGGGTGAGATCTGCTTCCAACTCAGTTTCACAGAAAGAAGGGCGTCAATAGACCCTCTTCCAGTTATGAGTAGCCCAGTCAGATCTATACCCACCACTCGTTTTCTTTGTGAGAACCTGGTTAGAGAACCGCATCAACATGAAGATTAAAAGAACCCATCTCAGGCGGATGCCAATTCAGCTCAACTTCTCCTTGGTGGGACTAGATCGAAAGGGTGGCGGGTACTTCGACTGCCTTGTCTCAGGTGAAGAGAGGCCACCGGAGGCTAAAGGGTAGGCTTAGTAGGGCTCGAACCTACAATATCACCGTTATGAGCGGTACGTTTCAACCAATTAAACTATAAGCCCCTACGAATCTCTACATGCAATTCGCTCACTTCGGGAAGGAAAGAGGAGGCCTTTGCTCTATCTGCTTCTTCCTCTTCCCAGGAATGAACAATTGGATAATAAATTGCTTTCTTTTTTTTCTTTTTTTATTATTGTTTATTTATTAGAATTAATTCAAAATTAGAAACAATAATATAATTTAAGCAAGCGGCCCTTTCGCGACTCGGTACACTTTCCGGCTCGCAACGGCTCAAATGGGCGGGGGCTCTCTATTTGCTTGCAATGCCGGCTATTCACCTTTAGTTAGAAGTAGAAGTTGAGGGCGCCGTTTGCCCCACACTTCAGAAAAAGTCAAAAAGTATGGATGAAGTAAGAAAAAGTACATAAGGAATGATAAATCAAAACTTGGTTACGGGAACCGAAGGTTAGGCCGACTACTTTAGTAGAGCTACACCTAAAAAAGTTTATTCCTGCCCCTTTCTGTCAATGTTGCCAATTCCCAGAATACTAATGTACCCTCCCTCGTGTATACAGTTGTCCAACTACTTTCTTCCTCCTCCGAGGAAGGTTCAAAGGGGGGGCAGGTTCCGGATCTGGCTGCGGAGGCAAATTGAGATCGATACGCGGTCGCTTCGACGAGCTGACACCACTTTCGTCTCCGAGGGAAAGAGGAAATCTCTCCATATAAAAAATCACCCCAAGAAAAAAGGCTCGAACCCCAAGTAAGAAAGGGCTTTACCTATCAAAAACATGAAAAAAATCGAAACAATATAGCTGAAAAACTATGTTGCATGATGCTGCTATTTTTTTTTATTCCTTCGTCACTGGTTCTGAATGACGCATGATTACTTTGGGACCTGCCTTCTCACTGCACCATCTTTACTTGAATGAAGAACGAACTGAAGAAAAAGATAGAACTATTTCATTTCCATTTCATAGAAGTGAATTATTATTCTTACGAAGCAAGTAGCATTTCCTATTGATTTGTCCCCCGGACTGGACCTATTCTGATTCTTAATTATCCGTCGCTACGCTGTTCCCAAGGACTAGCAAAATCGAAATAGCGAAATTCTTGGGTCATCTCAATGGGTTCAGAAACCACACGTTTCTCTGGATCATCATAGCGTACTTCCACATATCCACTCAGAGGAAGGTCTTTTCGTAATGGATGACCCTCGAAACCATAATCTGTTGATATACGGCGTAGATCCGGATGATTGATGGAAGAAACACCAAACATATCCCAAACTTCGCGCTCCCACCAGCCGGCTGATGGAAATAGACTTACTACCGGAGATATTCGTGTTACTTCGTCTGCACTGGTTTGTACACGAATGCGTGAGTTATACCGAGTACTCAGTAAATTATAGACTACTTCAAATCTTCGTTTTCGAGAGGGATAATCAACTCCGCAAATATCGATCGAAACTTGAACCCTTGTATAGGTATGCAATTTAAGAAAGCACAACAATTGAAATAGGTAGTCCGTATTGGTATCAGATCTATTCCCATGTTCCGATCTTTCCATTTTTTTTACCCATTTCTTTGGTAAAGTCTCCCAACTATATTTGAAAATGAATTGGTTATCCATAAAGATAAAGAAAGCTTTCTTGTAATTCCGCTTCTTCCTCTAAAAGAAAGGCTTGTCGAAAATTGCCTTGGTCCAACCAAGAAAGAAATGGGAGTCTTTGGGCGTAAGATTCTCTTTTGCTTCTCTTACGATATTTCCAGTTGGAAGCGGTGACCAAGACCTTTTGTTTGCCCTTTCAAGGCTACCATTCGGAAAAGGTTTTTGTTCAATTCGTGGGAGTACCGATAGGCAGACCCCAAAAGAGAAAGCAATTCAGGGCATTTGAATCTCCGAGAACGAGATTGCATATGTCATGCCTAAAGCTGTTAAGGGACAAGCCATAGCTGACCACCTAGCAGAACACTCTTTTGAGTATGAAGAAGATTGGAAGGCCGAGAGTAAGTAATGGGGACCGATGTGGAAGAGTCGAGATGGGAACTTTCTTTTTATGGGGCCGCAAAAAAGGGGATATGGTGTATGGATTGTTCTCCTGACGGTATACCTTCTCCAGCAGCCATGAAGTTGGAATTCCCTCCTACCAGCAACATTACCGAGTATGAACCTTGTGTACTGGGAATGGAAATGGCTTTGGGATCGTGGAATACGCTACCTGGATGTGTATGGAGATTCCGCCCTAATCATCAGTAAAATACAAGGGAAGTATAGGACCCGTGATCCGAAGCTACAGCCGTGCAATAAGCATCTGGAGTCCGTGGTATCCCGATTCTCATATGTTGAGTTCCACTACCTACCACGAGAGAAAAACAGTTTTGCTGATGCTATAGCCGCCCTAGCCTGTGGATATGCCGTCGGACGCTGATTTGCATTAATAGTGCAAAAGAGAGAAATACCAGCTTACTATTGTGTGATGGATCTAACGGCAGAAGAAGAAGGTTTTCCGTGGTACTCATACATATGGACAATCCGAACATATGGGAAATACCCGCCGAATACTACACCCAACCCAGGGGTAGGGTCTAAGAAAGATAGCTGCCCGATACATCGCACTGGGAAGTTGTATAAGAGGCACCACAGCGGGCACATTGACTGGCTTACTCCCAAACATAGAATAAAGATTAGATTCCTGATTATTGAATCGTGGAAAGAAACTGGCCCCTTCTCCCCCATCAGGAAGGCCTATGTCGCGAGAGCCAGCAGTATCATCGGCTCAACCGCGGGAGCAGATAGGAGAGTGCCCACATTCATTCATCCCTCAGAAGATGAGGCAGGATGGAATAGACTCGAAGCCTTATCCTCCAGAGGTCGATAGTTTAGTATAGTAGTCTTGTAGCCTGATATAGTTCACTGAAACTTTTGTGTAGTTTACCCTATTGACTACAGGTTCTACCCTCTTTGAGTTCATAGGAACTACCTTACCTTATTACTAAAGGCGAACATCTCATGCATGCTTATCTATATAGGGCCATAGAACGCTATCTAAGATCTAAACGACCCTACTTCAAACATTAAGTAAAAAATTGAAATAGCGAAGAGCCGGCTTCATCAACACCACTAGGATCCGGTTGGTCTTCCGTGATCTTTACTAGACCACGCTTCTATCTATCTCTATGAATAGCTTGATCTCTCGCGAAAACTACTCTAATCAAAAGACCGGATAGAGTAGGATGCCTGAATGCCGAGTCTTTCTCTCCTTATTTTCATTTTTATCTTCTATTGGTGGAAAAAGTAGCTCATGGGATGGGGGCGAAGGCAAGAACCCTGTAGCGGAGGGGAAGACGTTAAGTTGCCAGTTCCGATCGAAGGAATGCATGCCTTCCATCCACAGTAGAGCAGCCCCCAACAAACAGCTCAAAGGAATAAACGATGGTGCAAGGAACCCTTTCGAGCAAGTAGGAAGTCAGTCGGGTTCGAGTCTTAGCGATGCGAGTCTATCTATAGAGTTGGTTTCCGTGTCGAGAGTGGATAGCAATAATATCGTATTCAAGAAGGTTCATTTCTGGGTGATAATTACGTTAAGAAATAAGGCTTTAGCTGGGCAGGTGCTAGTTACGTCGGAAAGACAAACTGAGTTGAGTTTTGCTAAGACCTTGTCGCCATATCAAAAGACATGAACGAAGGAGAGTTTTTCGATGCTACTCATGATGGATGATAGAGTTTGAACTTCTATCGCTCCTTGCTCGCGGAGCGGCATACCGAAAAACGTTATCGGATTGGAAGTCGAGTCTTGCCATTGGCTTTCAAGTCCCGCCTCTATCTATGCCCGAGCCCGAGTTTGAGAAAGTAGTCTCCAATTAGGAAGCACGGGAAATCACAGGGGTGCAAGTAAGTTCCGAAAGCAAGTTTTCCTCCCGGGTCGAGTGACTTCATACCTATCGCTATCGATCGAGTCAATGTAATTGACCTGCGAACCTCTATCTATTAGCAGATTAGCCCAATTCCCTATTAACTGTATTCGCTTGTGCTATTTATCGGAAGGTCCTAATGAGGCGAGGGAAGAAGAGTTTCCATCTCTAGTCGAGTTGCTCTTGGTCTAGACCAGACTAGTTGCCATTTCCCTAGATGTCGTACCAGGATAAAGATTAGGTAAACATGTAAACCAGCATCAGCCGAACAAACATATCCAGTTTATCTCGCAACATATCTACTTTATCCTGAAGCAGCATTTCTCTAAATAGCATTCCCACAAGCAAGCAGAGGATGAAACCTATCCCGACGAAGGTTTATGAATCACTCAAACGAGCCTTTCTAGCCGCATTTGAATCGGCATCTATTCCATATCTTTATGCGCAGGGGCATAAAAATCCGAATATGTAGAATCAATTGGAGAATCCCCATGCGCACCCGAATTGCCTAAATCTAGTATAGTGGGTCTGGTTCCGATGGCGGAATCCTTTTTTTATTAAAGAGAGAAGCCCGGTAAAGCCAATGCTGAATCCTGGACGGGAGAAGCAGCTAATCAGTAAACGACTTCTCCGTCAGTTTTTATTATACCCTTTATGCCCCATATCTGTCCTTTGAGGAAGGTTATTATCTGATAGCGTATTACCTTATTAGGAGTTTCCTTTTTCTGATAGGAGTCTGTAGAAGCCAGTGGTAGAAAGCTAAATCGAGTTTGAGTTACCCTTGCTATCGGTACAGGCGAGTTCCCTTCCAGCCCCTTTTTCAAGCAGAAAAGAATATTGAAAATGAGAATGGGTCAGATGGCTGATATCCGATCCGACTATATCCGTCCCATAGACAAGAAAGGTGAATAAAGAGTTCTCGCCCAGTAAAGTTTGAATAAAGAATCTAAATAGAAAGAACCGGGGTGAATTAAAGAGTGTAACCTGGATTACAAGATATAGGTATAAATAAGCTTCGTAGGGAAGTAAAGGTTCGACGGTGGAGTTGATGACTACAAAGCAAACTTTCCTTTCTTGGGGTTGTCCTCAAGACCAGACCAGGAAAAAGGTCTCTGTAGGCAGCGATGAGCCAGCAAGTAGAAGAAAAAAAAAAGAAAAGGGGCGCTCAAGCCCGTACTTCGGTAAGTGGAAAGAGGAGTCCTATTTTTATTTTAATAAAGGAGTTCTGAAAGGATGAACAGCCACGGCCGATATAATTGGCAAACTGTCACTTAAGAAGTAGCTTGACACCTTCATTCCCCGATGAAAAGCGACCAAAGATAGGTCAGATGCTGGAACTACAGGAGCAGCGTATAAAGAGTTCTGGCTTTTTAATTAGCTCTGAAAAGAGGGTGAGTGTTGTCTATATTTCTTCTCCTTCCTTTCTCTATTACTGATCGGCGGATTCAGAGTTGATCATTTCAGTCCCGATTGTTCTTAATTCCATAAGGCCCATATGATGCTAGCGGAGAAGAATTTCTTCGTTGATTGCAAAAGCTCGCCATTCTCAAATCCTTTATTGGCTATAGCGTCTTATAAAATTGGAAAATGAACGACCTAGAAAGCAAGAATATGGGATCCTACGGTTAGGGTTGATGAAAGCTCTGCCTAAAGGTAGGCCTTGCCTGTAGATAGGAATCAAGTTAAATGAATACTCAAGCCCAAGGGAGAAGAAGAGCGGCAAAAACTCTTTCAAGAGTAACCATCGACCACGTATTGACACCAGCGAAATAGAGAACTTTATCGCATCTGCAAACCTTGTATCTTAGTCACCGCTTCTTTCTTTGTTTATCGGCCGACACCAGAGAAGACTAATTAGAGATTTGCTAAGCGAACGAGCCTGAAAGCGCTTCGGAGTAAAGAACCAGAACTAAGTAATAACCGAAGGTACTCCCTGACATTCGTTCTTATTCTTAATAGGCGGATTGCTTTACCGAAACAAAATCGAAAGAAATGAAACTTATAAAGGTCCGCCATGCCTTACTCTTTAATTCCGTAACAAAAGAGATAGGCACCTATTATAGATATAGATAATTAATGGTTTAGCTGTATTGCTAAATCAGTTCCCTCCCGAACACTATTCTTTCAATGTATT
This sequence comes from Vinca major, assembly GCA_028566175.1. NCBI lineage: Eukaryota > Viridiplantae > Streptophyta > Magnoliopsida > Gentianales > Apocynaceae > Vinca > Vinca major. Next base: position 63,348 of record JAOWBF010000017.1, read on the forward strand.
GCTATTCTTCAGCCGCATTCAAGCTACGGATCGGTAAGAAGACTAGTTTAGCTTTCCCTTTCCCCTTTTGTCCGCCCCTTAAGCAAGATCCCATAAAGGAAAGAGTCCGAGCCGAGTTAAGCTTAGTGATATCTATGATTGCAGCGAAAACCATGCTTGTTGCAGGGAATCGATCGGGGGTTGAGGTGGCATATCATAAGGAGTAGCCAGCTTCGAGAAAAACCGAAGCTAAGGGTCAATGTAATTGAGCTCGACTAAGAAGTCAGTGTTGGAGTTCAAGAGCATATCTTTTTCCATTATTTATCTCTTCCCTCTCTTCTAGCCGGAAAGACTTTCTAACCAATTCAATTAAGAAGCTAAAGAGAAGTTACAGAAGTACGAAAGTGAGAGAGAAGTCAACCTTCTTTGCCAAGGGGCAACACTATCTGCTCTATCTGATACTGATACAGACAGAGGACAACCGAGGTGTTCGGAGGGCCTAGGCCGGGCATTGATCTTCGTCCTGCGAGAGCCTGAAAAGGAAAAAAGGAATTAGGTAGGCCATACAGTTTGTCTAATTGGTAATTCTCACTTTTGGGGCTTTGACTTGGACAACACTATGGTCATCCACCATCATTGAGGCAGCAGTCTCATAATCCTCATTGGCTGCCAAGAGTTCATCCATTGACACTAAGGAGGGGTGGGACTGATAGCTCACTTCCGGCTACTAGCTGTCTTAAGGTTAATTGGGAGTGGAAAGGCTAGCAGCTGGTGACAAGCTGATAGATAGAAGTACCTTCAGTAGTGGCTGCAGTGAGACTCCCGGCAGCACCGACTCACAAACAAGGCAAATGAGATTGGGCAATATAGGATACGACTGCAGAGCTCTAGTGGACAGAATCATTTCCAGAGCGAAGAGTTGGACTTGTAGAGCCCTTTCTTATGCTGGGAGATTGCAACTGGTGAAGACTATTCTATTTGCCATCCAGGATTACTGAGATTCTATATTTATCCTTCCCAAGACAGTCAAGATTCAATCCAGCCTATAGGATTATCCCCACAGCTAACTTGTTGTGAACGAAAACCACTTCCTAAGTGACCAAGTTCATACTGCCTCCTCTGTCCTTTTACCCAGAGACATTCTGACGTTAGGGTCGCTTTCTTACCCTACTTCCCTAAACTATGATTTACCTCACTCCCACTATTCTAGAGATTGAATGTCTATACCGCGAGTGGCCCCATCCTCCCCTCGCTCAACTACTTAATCAATCTCTAATGTTGTTCAATGAGGTCGAAGAAGAAAATCTTCTCTATAGGGGGGGTATAGGATACCGAGTTTCATACTTTTTTTTTTCTTTTAGTCTAAAGGTAGGGAGTCCACTATAGGTAGTGGACTTTACGCGGTCGCAACCTTCTTTTTTTCAGACATCGCATCGCTGTGGACATCTGAAAGAGTTGAGGCTGGCAGATTTGACTCTTACCACTCTACTTTCTTCCTTTTGGGAGACTTTGTTTTGTTCTAAAGGGTGGCAAGAAGTGAGTCTGACTTTCTTTTTGATTTTAGGATCTAACTTTTCTTATGTGTAAGGCGCGGGAATCAAAGATTACAGCGATCGAAACCTTCTTTCCTTTTTCATGCGACCGAAGCCCTTGAGTCAGACTCCGGAAAGAGGTTTTGGCAGTCGTCGTGACCAACAGCCATCAGCTGTCGGCTCGTTGGTAAGGTGAGAGCTTCAAGCCCTATAGGAAGAGTTCGAGTCGGAGAAAGGGGTACGCCATCCATCAAATGCAAATCATCTTATTGGCGCTCTCAATTCATCGGTTCGAACGCCTTCCCCACCTAAGAGCAGGCATCCGCTCTCGGGTGACTTCGGTCTTAGCTATTGGTGATCCTAACATCTATTTGCAGTCTACACAGCATCTGCGACAAGGGGAAAAAGAGACCATAATAGGATAGGAGCTGCTCGAAAAGAAGCTATAGGCGGGCTTCCTTCTTTCGCTCTCTCTGGCCTAGCTTAACCTCTCAGTTCCACAACCATCCCCAAAAGAGCTGGCAGATGCAAGGAATAGGAAAGGTACTACAGTGACTCGGGAGAGGGACGAAAGTGGGGGGAGAGCATATACATCTCCCTTTTCAACTCCTAGCATAAAAGTCTCAATCCCAGTTCCATATGTTGAAAGTAGACGGACAGAACTACTAGACCTTGTTACCTTCGGATTGGTCCTCTTCTAGTCGAGTAAGGTGTGTACCTTCCCTCTAAAGCTCTTATGGCAGGACAGAATTTCGAATATCCCGGAAAAGGATTAGCTTCTGATCTTCTTGCAGGAATTCAAGTCTCTCCTTGCCTCTTCTTCTTGGTCTCGCTTCTTCTCCAAGCCAACCATCTGATCAAGCAGGAGTTGAACCAGCCTTTGGAGTTGGGGTTGAACCTGCTTCTTAGCCCGCCGAAGATCGAGTAGGAAGAGAAAGGGGACACCGGCCGGCCCAGCTGGATGGCGTGGATAACAATAAACATAACAAAATTCAAATTGAATTGAAATGAATGGAGAGGCAATGAAAATCTTTCACTTTGTTAAGATGTTGAGTTACCCCCAGCCGTTGAAAGACTGTAGAAGGGAGGAGAGATTCTTTCTCGAATTAGATTATATACACGAAAAGATGTTATCCCAAGAAAGAAAACTCGGAATTTTGTCTGGACTAGGAAAGTAAGCCCGAAATGATTGAGATGGGCATTCTCCGGCCCCCGCCCATTTGAGCCGTTGCGCTGCCCCAACCAAGTTAAACTAAGGGTCTGAAATGACCTGTTTCGAGAAGAAAGGATGCAGACAAGTTTGGTGGATTGATCCAAGCCTCATCTTATAGAAGGGAAAGTGGAACTCATCTTTGATAATTAAACTGCCCTACACTCAAAGCTTTAGTTAACACATCGGCGAGTTGCTCCTTTGTTCCCACATGACAAGTAACAAGTGTACCATCTTGGACCTTTTCTCGAACAAAATGACAATCGATCTCAATATGCTTAGTTCTTTCATGAAAGACTGGATTAGCTGCAATGTGGAACGCTGACTGACTATCACAATACAACTTAGCGGGTCCCAAAGTGACTCCAAGAGATTTGAACAATTCTCTTAGCCAAACTAGCTCACTTGTTGCGTTTGCCATAGCTCTGTATTCGGCTTCGGCTGAAGATCGAGAGACAACTTGTTGCTTCTTGGATCGCCAAGAAATAGGAGCGTTTCCTAATTGAACAAAATACCCTGTAACAGACCTCCTAGTTGTGGGGCAAACGGCCCAATCAGAATCACAATAAGCCACCAGTCCTGCATTGAGATTGTTTCTAGGCAGAAAAATGCCTCTTCCAGGATTGCCTTTGATATAACGAACAACTCGAATTGCAGCATCCCAATGTCTTTCCCTTGGATTTTGCATGAACTGACTAAGATTATGGACTGCATAAGTGATATCGGGCCTCGTTATGGTGAGATAAAGTAATCGCCCCACTAATCGCCTATATTGCCCGGAATCTCTGATTAACTTTCCACTATCATCCTCGGTTGTCAACTTGAGTTGTGTCTCCATAGGTGTAGAACATGGTCGTGAACCAGATAAACCACATTCTGTTAGAATGTCAACGGCATACTTTCTTTGACACAGAAACAAACCTTTGGGTGAATGTGCTACTTCTATGCCCAAGAAGTACTTGAGAACTCCAAGGTCTTTGATTGTAAATTGAAAGTCCAAGTACCTTTTTACTTCTTGGCATGTTTTGAGGTCGTTTCCTGTGAGAATGATGTCATCAACATAAACTAGGATCACAATAAAAATATTACCTCTTCGATAGATGAATAAGGTAGGTTCTGTTACAGTCTGCCTAAAGCCAAATTTGGAAAGCTCTGTGGTGAGCTTACCAAACCAGTTCCTTCCCGCTTGTTTTAACCCATATATGGACTTCTTGAGCTTGCAATAAAGATTTGGCCTAGGTGGCGGAAACCCAAGTGGTGGTTCCATGTAAATATCCTCTGCAAGATCACCATGAAGGAACGCATTGTTGACATCTAATTGGAAGATGCTCCAATTTTTAGAAACTGCCAAAGCCAAAAGACATCGAACTGTGGTCATTTTGGCAACTGGAGCAAAGGTTTCAGTGAAATCCTCCCCCTCGACCTGAGAGTAACCTTTAGCCACGACGCGAGATTTAGGACGTTCTAGGGAACCATCTGCCCGAAACTTCAATTTATAGACCCGGAAACAGGTTTTTTTCCAAGAGGCAATGGTGCATAAACCCAAGTGTTGTTACTCTCAAGGGCGCGAATTTCAGCTGCCATAGATTCCCGCCACATAGGAGAACGAGATGCTTCTGCATAGCTGCGAGGCTCGGTATAACGGGAAAGAGAAGCCAAGTAACATTTATGGGAAGCAGAAAAATTCTCATAAGATAAATAATTCTGAGGTGGATAGACCATACCTGAAGAAGCCGTTTGAGAAGGGTGAGCCGAGGGGACAACGGTGTTGCAAACATAATCGCGAAGCCTAACAGAAGGTTGAGTATCGCGTGTGGACCGGCGAAGCGGGACATCTGGATTGGAGGGATGCTCACTGTTTTGGCCCCTGGAAGTCTCAAAAAATGGTGGACTAGGCTGGGGATCAGGCGGCTGGACTGGAGTGGAGACAGCCGGACTTGGCGCATGGATTGTAGGCTCAAGGATTTCTGGACTGGTCTGGGATTGTAAGATTGGACCATGTTCTGGTGGGCTGGTTAATGAATGTTCTGGGCTGGTCCAGTTTGGGGCTGCGGCTGGGTTAGGCTCTTCCAGACCAGGTTCTTCTGGGCTGTAGTCAAATGGTTCGGCTGAGCTGTGCTCACCAAGGTGAGTTAGTTCGGCTGGATTTTTTGAAGATTTGTCCAGTGGGAACTCTCCTTAAAGTTTTTCGGTAGTAGACGAAATATTTTTTGACAAAGGTGCGAACGGAAAAATATCCTCATAAAAGTGGACATCTCGTGAGATAAATTTTTTTCTAGATTGAAGGTCATAGACTGTCCAACCCTTTTGTCCCATTGGGTACCCGATAAAAATACACTTGGTGGATCGCTCGGTGAATTTATCTCTCGTGGGATTTGTGTTATGGGCGTAGCAAAGAGACCCAAAAACACGAAGATGATCAAATTTTGGTGGTCTTCCAAATCAAATTTCAAAAGGAGTTTTATTATTTAAGAGCTTACTAGGAGTGTGATTAACAAGATACCCTGCAGTTAGTATACATTCCCCCCAAAAACGAATTGGTAGATGGGCTTCAAAACTATTGCAGAATGGGTAAACCACAGTTCCACCTAAATTATCAACAGGCATAGGAAAACTAAACGGCATTCCCGTAGCTTTTTCTCGATGCTTTAATGACCAAGAACCGAATTTCCCCTAGGCACACGCCCGGATTCCATTCTTTTTTATCTTTCCAGAGCACCGCCCTGTCATTTCGAAAACAAGCATTTACAATAGTCGGTCCATCTGCCCTGTCTCATGCAAAAAATTTGAACTCAATGCTATTCCTAGTGTCGAAAGTCACAAGACTTGGAAACCACGGAAAACCTTCTCGCGGATAGAAAAGGCGGAGATTTCTTGGTATTCCCCGTGGCCAACTCGAGCCCTTCTTTCGGGGAAGTCTTGATGCCATGCCACATGAGGAGTCGTCCTTCCAGCTCATAAATTTGATTCGAGAGCTTCAACAATTTCTCTCTCATATTCATTCTAACCTTCTGATCCCGAAACAATAGCTAAAACTGCTTTCGATTAGTTCTCTCGCAACAAAGAAAGGAACCGAGAATGAATCGGTGGGTGAGGGAAAGATGTATCTATACCGTCAGGAGAAGCGGACTCGAACCGCTGACATCCGCCGCAGGGTAAACCACCGCCTCTCAGGCCCCCGGGCCCTTCCTTTTTGGACAATTCTTCCTGCAAACGGCAGAAAAGGGATTTCTCATTTAGTACCAGTTATCGTGCCCAGTTACATTTGGGGTGAAAGTCGGGAATAAAATGGGAATAGAAATAAAAAATCAGTAACATCTGGAGCAAAAGAGGACTCGAACTGGCTTATTTCGGCAC
>JAOWBF010000019.1:0-13514 GCA_028566175.1 Vinca major
TTATTTCTTATTGTATTGATAGGAATTCTCTTGTTAAGAACCCTATGAATTGATTAAAACCTCAGATTCATGCTAGAACCACGATGATTCAATAAAAAAATCCTAAGTTAAGTCAAGGAATTCCCCGAGTAAGAACCTTTGGACCATCACTTATTCCATGAATAGATAGACTGACTAAAAATTCAAAGAACTTTTTTTCTTGCTTTGGCTCTCCTTCTTGCTAATCTCATTCTTTCATGAGATCTGTAATTAGACCTGCTTGGGCAAAGCGGGCTGTCAGTTGATTTGATAGCTTACAAGTCTGTCAGTTGCGGACTGAGAATCTACTGGCAACTCAAGGCTATGAGGGTCATCTGTCTGAAAGGGCTGCTATAGGCCTATGCAAGATGCCTCTTAGGAAAAGAATAACTAGTTTGGGGTAGGCATCAAAGCTTGTCTTAAACAGCTGAGATCTTCCTAGGTAAGATGCCATTGTTCGGAGAAGTAGAGAAAGAGTAGGTGAATTGTGCTTGGTTACAGAGACGAAAGCTGAGATTTTTGCTTTCTCTAGAGAATTTCATCTGGGATGAGACGAAAGCACAGAATTGATTGTTTATCAAAAGACGTCTTTCTAGTTTCTTTGTTGATACGAAAGGTGAATTGATTGTTTACCGGTATGACACGAAAGTTTCTTCTTTACGAAGACAAGATTACCTATTTATGTAGGTTGGTCTTCCTTCTCTTCTATTCTTCAACCGGCAAGCCTGAAGAAAGCAAAGGCAAGGACCAGATTCAGATTGAAGGCTAGCAAGTCATTCACAGATGAAGGGATCTTCCTTCTCTTCTTAAATGCTACCTGGGAAGAGAAGCAAGGCTTAGTTTTTTGTAGGTAGGCGGGCATCCAGTTCTTATAGGACTGGTCTATTCCCAAGCGTCTTCTTGGCCTCTTTCGTTCTCGCTTCCTTGCTCTTGTTTGCTCTACTTAAAGTTGGGTGACTAAGAGTGTCAGACCCCCCTTCTTCCCTCGCATTTGAACTACTGCCTTGAAAACCTTCCTAAGGCATTGGCTTAGCCTACTTCTTCCTTGAACCCTGACTTCTAGCAACCTATAGCTAGGAACCTATTCTCGGGGAAGTTTTGCTGGACCATAAGCTCAGCCTGACGGTCTTCTTGAAAGAGAAGGGGCTCAAATTCGAATGCGGTCTTTCTTTCCTTGCCTAGGGATTGGCATACAGAAGATGATTCTGGCCCCTACTGGAGAGGTCTAGTTCTCACACCCCTACTCTCCGTCAGAGCTACTTGGTAATGAACCCTGCCCTTGGTGACTCCCTCTGCTCGGTTCGCTGGACCAGAAGCCTACCTTGCATCAAAGCTTGTCTTAATGGAAATGGGGCTAGTTTCGATTTGAGTCTTTCCAGAAGCCGATTCGACGGATGCGCTTTAGAAGCTGAGTCTGAGTCTTCGGCTTGCTTTTATTATTACATTACAGCGGGCTGAAGAAGGTAGGTCAACTGAAGGGGAAAAGTGTTTAAGCTGATTCAAGAGCAGGCCAAGGTTAGGTTGAAAAGCTGTTAGTAGAAGGAGATGTGCCCACTTTCTTCTTAATCTTTCCTGGGACAGGTGCAAAAGCCCTTGAAGATAGAATGAGACCCTCTTGGGTAAAGAGGGCTGTCAGTTGATGTGATAGCTGGAAAAGAAGAATCGTAGTCTCAGTCTTAGAAGGGCCAAAAGCGCTAATTGGAAATTGTTAAACTTAGCTCTAAGTCGCGTTAAAGAGTTGACTTGACTAATGGTTGCCAGTAGCCGGAGTTGTCTTTTCATAATTGACACGGAAGTCAGGCGCAAGCCGAAGAAAGGCCGACGGGGTAGGACGAGGAGAACTGAGGCCTTAAAAGCCTATCTAGTGGCCTCACTCATCTCAGTCTTCTGCTATCCCTGCGCGACGAAGGGGAGGGAAAGAGGGTCAGTACCCACCGAGGAAGAAGATGAAGTGAGGAAGCCAGACGGAGGGGAGGTTCACGGGCGAAAAGACATTTTCGATAAGAGGACAAGAAAGGTCGCATCTTTGACTATTAGATAGACTCTTATATAGAGTCTCTCATTTTCAGGATACTACGAAGACAAAGCAGCAAGGGCAGGGTAAAGAGCTAAAAGCCTCAAAATCAGTATGATCATCAGCGCTAGGAAATTCTTATATAAGAAGAAAAGCCTGAAACAATAAAATTGACAGCCGCAGAGTGAGAACTAGCTTCAAAGTCTGCTGGAAAAGCAGCTGTTCAAGCGAGGTCAAATGCTAATCAGTTTCTATTTACATTTCTTTTCAGAAGCTCTTGCTGATGCCAAAACTTTCGTCATTTGAAGCAGTATCCGATGGGAAATGACTGATAGTAAGAAGAGCTGCTTCATCGTCTTGAGCTACGGGGTGTGAAAAAGATTCTTCATACCTGCTTGCCCTAAAAGAGAGAATCTGCTCGCTACGCTCTTCCTTCTTAGACTCACTCTCCTTCTTCTTCTTATGTTTCGGGGTCGGGTTCTTAGGTTGCCTCGCCGAGTTCTTTGAGTGATTCGCCTTACCCTTATAGCCTTAGCCTTTCTAGCTTCGGCCTTGCTACTATATAGTGAGAGTGTAGGTTTCTCAGTTGGCTGCTTGGTCGGCAGCTGAGTTGTCTGACTTGCTTTCTGATCCGAATGACTAGGGTTCTCGCTTGGCTGGTGACTTGGTTGTTGATCCGAGTTCTTTGTTGGCTGCTGCTCTGGGTTCTTTCTTTGATTTGCTTTCTCGCTACCTTTCTTTGGGACCGCTTTCTTTCTTCTAGCTCTTCTCAACTTGCTGATATCTTCACCAGGTCGTTGACCTAAACCCCAGACGCTTATGCAGCTCTTCATAACCGCAGCTAAAGGCTTAGCCTAGCCCCTTTGCTTTGCCATCTCGTGAGTAGGTGTTAGATGCCCGGTGGAATCTCGCACATCAAGAGCGCGCTGAATAGTGAGATTCTGCCTTTGACACAAAAAGGAATTGATCAGAACCCCGTTGTGGTGAAGTCCCCACTTCCACATTTGATCGGTAAATGCATTCCGCGGAGAGGGAGTATGAATAGCCTGGTGGGTGGGCTGGTTCGGATTCAACTCCTTCTTATATAAGGGCTTCTTCTTCAGTGAGCTATACGGGCGTACTCTCACTAACGTTTTTCACTACTCGAGGATAACTATGGGCTACTCCATTCTTGACTTAAAGTTACTAGTTAGTTTCGCTTTCCTCCCCCTACTTCGACGGCTAACGACAAACCCGGCTCACACCGTTGAGTAGTTGCTTCGCTTCCCGCCGATGAATATACGGGAACACTTCCAGAAGTGAGCTACGGGCTATTCACTCTCCAATCAGTTTATCCTGAACCTGCTAACTACTTGACTGGTGAGCTACTTACTATCATATATCCTAGGGCACCCTATCTCTAACTAAGCGACTCTGCTACGACAGCTTCAAAACCAGCAACTTCAAAGAGCACAAGAAACACGGGCTTTGCTGCGACGAGGATGCCTTTTTTAATCAGCCAACGTCAAGACCTGCAACAGAGTCCTACCGGGAGAGCACCCAACTTGCTTGTTGACACGTGAGGGGAAATAGGAGTCTGAGATGGCAGGATTTACCACTAGAGCCCTATGGTAGTGATGGTTGGTCCCACTACTCCTTCGAGTGCCTTTTGCGCTTAGCGTCGGAAAGAGGTGCTTCTACAGCGAAGGTGCTCAAACCTAAAACTAGGCGAACTTACTTCGGAAACTTAAACGAATCAATTCCCACTTGACCCATTCTTCTGACTGCGCTAGCATTATCGGATACGGCAACAGAGATTCTTCCAACTTCGCTTTCAGGGGCGGACTTGTAGACTATAGAATTCCAAATCATCGCCTTTCTTATTTACTCTAAACTACCGTACCTGGAACTAGACTAAGGCACATCTGAATCCGGTTCCCAGTGACCACTTTTTTCGACTCAGCATTTTCGGAGGGAAAGTATAGAGTTCCCCAAGGGCAGAGGTGCCTTCTGGTCTCGGTGAGTTCACGAATCAGATGGAGAGCCACCCAGCCTAGGTATGAGTCACGTTGACGCTGCAGAGCATCTGCTTAGGAAAGAAATCCCGTTTGAATGAGAGTTTCAGCAACAGGAAGACTAGAACTATAATAAATCCCAGGAGAACGAACTGCTTATGGAACGAACTACGACGGAAGATTTTCTTATGAAATGGAATGGAAGATTTGGTGGATCCATTGATTATTCCATGGAAGATATAAAGAACCTGAGGCTTTCAAGCTCTCCAACGCTAGCAGTGCAGTAAGGGTTCATTCCAAGCGAACCAGTAGCAAAGCGGTTGAAAGCAGTCTGTCGGTCTCAGTCCCGAGAGCCAAGCTGAAGGTACGTAGTCGCTTTAGCGAAGCTATTGGTTGGAGAAGAGTACCCAGAAGTAAATTATGAAGTCTCAGGGCCTACGAGAGAAATTCACTTTACATACCGATTTCGCATACCGAAGGGAGGGCCTTGGCTTGGCGGTACTATGGGGTATTCATAAGATCGAGTCTTGATCTTATAGAAAGCGAGACTCTGGGGTCCACTTCTTATTTTCGACACTATTCTGCGCTTCCTGCTCATATTCGGGGCCTTTGTGAGCTAGATAAAGCTGGAGTTCCTTACCTGCGTTTTTTCCCATTCATAGTTTAGTACATTTTCTCGCTTTGTGTTTAGCAACTGTTGAATATTTAGAAGAGAACAGTGGTAGGAAAAGAAGAAGCAGAAGTAGCTGCTATCGAATCTAGCTATCCGGAAGTGACATACTTAAGATAGGGGAAGGAAGGGAGCCAAGTCACTAACTATAGGAAGGGTCTACGATTGCCGGGTCGTGTTCGTGAACCTATAAAGCACTTTTAGAATTGCTTACACTCCTTGGATATTACTTATTACTGATGGCCTACGACCCCTCACAGAAAAAGTGTCTCTGCTTAAAGGAAATAAGTCTTTGGGCGTACTTTGACGAGGGGTGACAACTCCTTTTTTCTATTCTATAGAAGTGCCAATAGTCTTATGACTTACACCGTATTTGGTTAACTCTAGGACTGGACGGCCGCGAGAAGCAGCAGCGACAATATGTCAAGCCGCAACTTCCCGGACATCTCTAATATATAAAGTCCCAACTAAATTATCTAATTTCTTCATCCGTGCTCCGAGAAATCGGCAGTGCCCAATGAAGGGTGCTTAGGAGAATAATTTCGACCTAAGTAGCTATAGAACTCTCTATTCATCATTCTATTATAAATAGAGAGGTCCTTCCTTTCCCAAAGGGAAACGGAAATCCAATACTATGTAACCCGGTGCAAGCGCACCCACTATCTTTCATTATTTGTGTTGCCGAGTGTTTAAGTTCGAATCCCTTATACATTGGGATGTATGATCGCTTCACCATAGAGGCTAACGAAAGGAACCCCATTTCTGGTAGCAGTCATTACTGACTGCCCAACACTAAATAACTTCTAATAGTAGGTACAATTACGCCAGACTCCTAGGAGTCTTTTGCTGAACGACAAATACTTGATTTGTCGAGGCGTGGCGGCTACAGGAATTGTAGCGACTTTGCTATGTAATGTAGCAAAGCAAGGGTAATCTGTGCAATGAGTGACTCATTTCGGTTGGACGATGTATAGAAATACACCGAGACCAGCAATTCATCAAACCCACACAGACGCCCTCTACTTATGGATTGAGACCACAATAGCATGGTAACTACCAGTATTGAAGGTTAACTCTACTACTAATTTGAAGTGTAGCAGCATCTTTACCTCTAGGTACTTATGCTAGTGCAGAATCCGAGTTTCCTCGGATGAGTACGAACTCACGTAGCTGACCAAGTGAATCAGCTACACGATGTGAACATTGTATCCATGTAGGCTTGCCTATCGGAAGATGCAATACCCTACAACATTCACTTATTCGCACTCCTCAACTTAGGGGGGCGAAGAACCTAACATCAGAGCTTACGCTCTTGACGCCAAGTGCCAATAGCCAATAAAAGATATAAAATCTTACTATTAAAATAGAGGGATTCTTAGTCTAGTCTAGTCTGGTTGTCTATGGGAACCATTCACTAGGTTCGCCTTCGATACCTACAATAAGCATATTACTCCAATGTGTTTAGAGTGGTTCGAGCGCCGTATTGGGCCTTATCTCCCTTCGTGTGATGCGTTGGGAGTTCCGCCTATTACGGGACGACTATGTTGTTCTTGTACAGGGGACGGGAAGAGGCGTCTGTTTGCCATAGGAAACTATGTAAATCAGAGGCTTTTGGCCCCGGTTCACCAATGGTTAGCTAATGTATTAAAGAGGCATGGATGGTACCTTTGATCAGTTAGCCCCATTGGACCGGTTGAAAGGGGTGGAAGGCACTGTTCACTCAGTAGATTTGAAGGCGGCCACAGATAGGTGGCCTCTCCTTCTACTGTTTGAACTTGTCCAAGCTCTCTTTGATAGATCATTCGCTTCTTCTGTGGTTAATGCCACATTAGCTACGATTCGAGGTAGGATTTGTCAAAAGAAAGGTGAACATTTCCTTCGTCGCCGGGCAACCGTTAGGTTATTTATCTTCCTGGCCTCTTTTTGCATTATCACATCATGTATTGTTGTGGTATGCAGCAGAGCAGGTGTACCCAGGCAAACGGTTCCAGAAATATGCTATTTTAGGTGATGACGTAGTCATCGCCGATGACAATGTTAAACGCATCTACTCGGGATTATTAGCCCGGTTAGGTGTGGGCATTTCAGTAGCAAAGTCACTCACTTCTCCTACGGGAGGTTGTGAATTCGCTAAGAAATTTAGATTAAACAGGATGACTATGGATGTGTCTCCTGTATCTATCAAAAAGGTCTTAGAGACTAACCACCCGATAGGCTGGTATAATTATATTACCACTCTTAGTAGACCACTTAGGTTGTCTACCCAGCTTAGGTTGGCGGGTATTGGTTTCAAAGCGAGATCTCGACCGTCCTGTTCCACTAAACATGGAATTCGAGTGGCTAGGTTGCTTGCGATGAAAGTTCATTCGATGCATCATCACTTTGGCGTCGAGTTAGCTATTAGCGTTGTCATTGGTTCTTGGTTACTTCCTCAAGTGCGTGGTAAGGTAGTGGCTCATCTGATGGAACATTATATTCCAAAAGATCCCATTCTCCCCCCACTTGATGTCTTTGCCTATCCCGGTATGGCGGACTTTTGTGAATATCTACAAGGGATGGATGGAGCAGTATGACGGATACCTACATTGGCGTTGTTCCTTGGAACTCAAGCCTGAGGTGCGCTTAGATGATTTTATGTCTGTACCGGTCTATATCCGAACTTGGTTCCGTCCCTCAGTTGATTTAGATCAATTTAGGTTCGGGATCATGTTTCGAATATATGATTTGTGCAGACAGTACCAGGACAAAGCTGGAGAAATCCGGCTTTTGCCCTTGGAGTCATCTAAATGATTCTTAGTCTAGTCTAGCGCGTAGTTTCAAAGAATTAAATTAAGAGAATCAGCGATCTATGCCTTACGAACGTCAACCACCTCTTTAAGGTTTTCAGTAGTTAGGGGGCGCGGAGCCACTGTTATCTCCTCTTAGCTAGTATGGTACCCATTCCTCTTATTGGCTGGGGATGTACACAGCAGTCGAAGCAACGTATAATAAGCGTCGATCGCGATACGCCTTCGATCACCCGGATAGATTGAGTCAAGTAATGGCATCCACTGAGAGCTTACCTTAACTGGCATGACATTTAAAGAAGGCTACGTCTAGACCTGAGGAATCCCTTAGTCTTCCGGTCGAGGCATATTATCTAAGCGATTCCCCTAGTGCTTAGTGGGCCAAGTGTATTTTTAGTTAATCCACCCGTTTTACGGCCGGTTTCTTATTATCCTTCGCTTGTAGCGACTGAATCTTTTTTCCGATACAGCACCATTGATTGGTCTATTGGCAAAGGAAACCCGGGAATGAAAGATTTTGTTCTGTCTTCCGGACATTTATTATGCTGTCACTACTGCTTGTCAATTTGAATTGCATCAAAGCTCTCGTTCGAACTTCATCTACGAGAATTCTAAAAAAGAACTCGAGACTTTAAATGAATCCACCAAGAGGTTCTTTCTCAGGGCGTAAGGAATAGCACGCAAAAGACAGCCCCTCACTTACTACAATGCGAGGAAGACTGACAATGATAGCAGAATGGACAGCTGGAATGCTAACGGGATACGGGATTAGTCGTTGATCGATCTAGATTTCGTCCATTATCCGTAATGCTCATTCTAGTTATCGAGTCTGGCCTTGGTTGATTTTCATCATTGTAACAGCCGTAATTTACTATAGAAATTAGGTCCCGAAAAAAGCTCCACGAGCTAATTTGCTCTTCGATGGGCGAAGATCGTATTCTACTCTAGTCGTTCTTTTCTTTATTTCTGTCTCAACAAGTCCTTGATTTAATGACCGTAAACGCAGGTATTAATGGATATTGAGGGAGGAGGCCGCGGCTTTCGCCTCGAACCAGGTCGTAGGAGCCGCGTCGATTGGCTTTTCTTGAAGCATATATTGGTCCGAGTGGGGTTCAATGATAATGTGGTAAATCAGATCATGGAGTCTATCACGTCTGCCTCTCTGTCTGTATTATGGAATGGAGAAGAGAGAAAATGCCCAAGTCTGGACCTAACTAAGGAAGTGAAAAGGGCGGGGCTGAAGACTTTATATATTTATCTTTCCTTTTCTCCGGCATGCATTCTATTGTCGCCCAACATATGGAATGGTAGCCCTTCTTTCGGGGAAAAACTATCCCGGCGCGGATTCCATGACTAAGTCGATCCCATGCTTCTGAAATTACAGAAGATTCAAGGCCTCGGTTCGTACCTTACCAGCCCACATATTACTCAACAAGAGTTAAGGAACTAGCGGATAGAGAAAGCCATTCTCCAGGTACAAAGAAAATAGGGCACAACCCCTTATGAAAGGTATTCTTCCCGCTTAGAGGTAAGCACAGGTTTTAATTAACTCATTGGAATTAGCTAAGCTTCTTCTTTTTCTACCCGTGTTTTGAACTTGAACACCTACCCTATTATGAAATCTTCCCATTTAGGTCACAGGCTTAACTTGCACTAATAAGGAGGCGTCGCCACGAGCTTGTATTATCCTTCCAGAAAAAAGTATTAATAAAAAGGGAGACATAGAACTAAGGCGGGAAGAGCGAACTGTATCGCTCCACTTTAGTCCATACAAGAACTCCTGCTTTTTCGGGGGGAAGTGAACACATAAATAAGATTTATGAATTCAAACATAGGCCGTGGGTGGCTAGCTCCTTATCTTGGATAAAGCTCTGACTTCTTGATTTGATGCCGAGAATTCAATCTGCAGATTAAGCAGAAGGAGACCAAAGGCCCAGGAGAGGATAAATTTGCCATACTAGATGGACTCTGAACTCTTTTCATGGTTGGCTGTGAAAACAGAGTATCTTTAGTCCCATCCTTACCCAGATTTTCCTTAGTTGCTCTTGACTCTTAAGTTTGATCGGGACGGGATTAAAGCATTGAAAGCAGATGCTGAATTATAAAAAAGTGGATCCAGTCTCTATAAACAGATGACAGAGCTAACTTGGACAGCTTGAAGGACATGTTTTGATCCGTGTGCCGAGTCTGATCTGTTCTTTCTTGTGATGTATGAAACTCGGTTTCCCATTGGAAAATGAGTGTGAAAAGTGCGCCGGTCTCGAGAGCTCTAATGATCATGGCGATGAAGCAAACTGGGTAGCCTGGCCTACTTGCCCCTTAAAGTCGAGTTAGTGCTATGTACGTCATACATAGACGGCGAAAGAACCTGACAACATAGTATAAGACTTCGGGTGCAAAAAAAGTAGCTTAATCCCGATTCAATTAGGTGCTTAGTTAGAAAGAGGCTCCTGCCGAGCCTCTTCATTTTACCTTAGGCTGCCCATTTAGGGCGCATTACTGCTGTTACGGCTTTACGAGGTGGGGGAAGAATCTACTGCGGCCATATCTACCCACCTTTATGAATTCTAAGAAAGGCCCGGGCATACCATGAGTAACATACCCTCTGTGCAAGGAGCGTTCTTCAAAGTTTCGAAGACCTTTCCATTGATAAGGCAAACAGGAATTTATCCTTTTTTGGTTATTTACTTTTCATGGATAAAAAGATCGTTTATTCCAAAAACCCTGGGAAGCTAGCCCCTATTACTAAAAAAAATATGACATTATTGTGATGGATGAAATTTCTCAAGTATTGATTGAGGGCTTTGCACTTCAATAGGTGAGTGCAGAATATGCTATCTTCTTGATCTCATCAGCATAGGCCGTTGAGTCGACGCCTGCCATACCAACCCCGAAAAGCCCAACAATTGATAACTTCTGTCGTCTCGGTCGTCATCTATCCCCTCTCTCGGCTTCGTTCGAGTCGGTCGTCTACGATTGTGCCAAAGGATCTCATTTGGGACCAAAAAGCCTGGAAGCTAACTGTGCTATAGCATTGGCTTTTTCATTTTTACCTCGCGGTACATAAACAAAGTGCATATCCTTAACCCTTCAAGCTTGCTTGAGTTCTTTCTTTTTGTATGCAGCAAGATTGGCCTCTGTTGACTCTTAATCTACACTCATTTTATCACCAACTCTGACTCGCCTTTGAAGACGTCACTACATATACGGAACGCGATAGCTAGTTCCATTGCTATGAGCAAAGTCTCATATTCGGCCTTGTTTAAGGAAAACTAAGGCGGTACGAGCGTCGCTGGACTTGGACGGAGAGACTACGGGACCCCTGCTCCGGAGCGATCAACTTGCACCGATCCATCGAAGTAAAGTTACCACGAGGCTTTGGCCATGATAGCTTTACCCGAAACTGTAAAAGCTGGACTGAGTTGATGCTCAACTATACCTTGCCTAAAAGGGAAATAAGCACTTATTCAACCTTCTGGTCTCGTCATTCTGCGTAAAAGTAAAACAAAGAAAGATTAACATAGAAGCTTGTCAAATCGTTCTTCCACTGATGAAGAAGCTAGGTTCCCACCCCTTCTTCATTCTCTTTTCTCTGGCTTTACCAAGGCCAGAAATGGGATTGATTAAATAGCCCATTCGAGATTTCCATCCTTTCTGTCACTTTTAGTCCTTTTCGACGGAGATCTTAGGCGCCGTTTGGGAACGGCTATCTGTTCGGGTTAGGAATTGATGCTTTCAGGATTCTGGGTAAACTACACCCTTTGCCCTAACTTCTGCGAATGCATCTGAAACTCCTTCTTTTTTATTAAATTCAAATCTTTCTCCTGCTTCCCGAATGCCTTGACTTACTAAAGACTGGAATGAAGCATCCAATTCATAAGGAATGAGATTCGGTATCTACTCTAGATATTTGATTTACCATAAAGCTAGGCTTCACCGATGAAGATGGAAAATTACCTGAGAATGCAGCCGGAGAAGTACCAGATGAAGCAAGGACAGCCCTTGCATAACTGAGATTCCTGGTGGGGACGAAGCTTTCTCTGAAGTTAAATTAAAATGAGGGCCGGGGGCGGATAGGCCTGATTTATTCAACTGGCCCGCACGGCTTGGGGACATCACTATAGCACGGCGTGGAGCATTCTCTACGACGGAAGATCATGTGAAAAGAAAGTCAAACTAAGGAAAAGATCTTCCAACTACCAAGGTAGGCCTAGGCCCTTCAACCACGAAGACATGTCGCTAAATAAGTATGCCAACCTTTTAAAATAACCGTAGGAGAGGCGGACTCACGACCAATGCTCAATGCTATATCTGACCATCCAACTTCTCCTTCCACGCAGTCTAAGAGAATAGGAGGATATAGAAGCAGATTTAGTTGCAGGTAGGAGCGAGTCTACCCTGCAAAGCGGCTTATCGCTTATCCCCATTTTCAAATGAGGAGATCCGACGTCAAGTGCGGGAATTGCTGTCGAAGGGGCGGGAGAGTCTCAGTCTAGCTGTCCTAACAGCAGTTTTTTCTTATATTTTTTAGGTGTGTTAAGTAAGTATTGTGTAGCGAGGTTATCTTGGTTGGGGTCTATGCCCATTCGTATTTCGTATAGGGAGAGGAAGGTAGCGAATATTCGAAAAAGCAAGGGAACCCTATCTTAGTATACCACTTACGAGAAAGAAGCCCAAGAAGGTAGCCAAGGCCGATAGCTGGATTTAATCTAATCCTTGTTTTGGACTCGATAGGAGTTAAAGGAGTTGATAGGGACGAAGTAGCTCGACTGAAAGGAGAGGGACGATGCCTCAAGCTATTCTAAAGAAGCTTTGGGAGCTCCGTTGTCTAATTCCTATCGTAGAGCCGGTGCTGCTTTTGCCGCTGTTTCGAGGCTAGAAAAGAATATTCGAAAGCGAAGAAGCCTGTCAATAGAAAGGAAGGCGATTCAGATTGTTAGCCAGAGAAATCACCAGCGTAAGAAGAAGAATAGAAGTCAAAATGTAGTATATAGCCATAGAGTCCCCTCGAAGACTCTATTAGCCTACGCCCCACGCCCTTAGAGAACAGCTTTAGCGAAGGAATTAGAAGAGAAAGAACTGGCAACAACAGAAAGGAAGGGGTCCATGGTAGCTGCTGCGCCCCCTACCAGCTAGTGCCAATTAGACCAACTTAAACTGAGGTGAGGTAAGCTAAACAAAGGAGTACTTGTTTCGGAGGAACTGGTAGATTCACTCAACAAGGAAAAGGCATTCAACCACGGGATTGGAATCCTAAGATAAGGCAATGCGCCAATAAACGTTACGCCAATGCGAACACACCTGCAAGGCAAGGACATGAACTCGCGCAATCACGAAATTGCTTTCAAGGAAGGATTTGAATTTCTTTCCAAAATCAGTTATGGAAGTTCCTCGTGTGCTTGTGTGACTTCGGATTCCCGATCCTTTCTTCTGTGCTAAGGGCTCTTACTTTCTTTCCTAAACTTAAGTTGGAAGTCGGCTAAGGAGCACTTTTCTTTAGTTGTTGGAATCGATTAGTAAGTTGCAGCGAGTGACTGTGCTTTCAGGTATAGGACCCTTACCCTTGGCCTAGCCTTCTAATCGGAAATTTCCGTTAGTTCTTCGAAGTGGTAAAATCTGGTAGTCTCTTAGCTATCCAATCCTCAATCAAGGACAGAAAAAAATCTTGCCCTTTCCCTTTTTCTTCTGTGCGTGGGATATCTAAACTATTTGATTCCCCCTTCCGAAAGTCCCACACTTACCCTTAGGTCAATTAGTTCCTGGGCTTAGGGCATAAAGAACCGCTCCGCACCTTGGACAGCTACTGGTACTGGAATGAGACCAAGCATGACCTCTTAACTTAAGAAGCCAAATGGCTTTAGAAGATAGAAGGCATAAACGAAGACAGCTTCCATAAAAGAAAGGAAAGATACGTACATAAATAGCCAACAATCGTTGCCGTCCTGGCTTGGGCCGGGGAATAAAGAATAAATAAGGGCTTATTAGAAAGAAAGTAAAGAAGGCATCTGTCTTCTATCCCCCAAAAACACGGT
>JAOWBF010000021.1:5124-16469 GCA_028566175.1 Vinca major
GAAGTTAGGTGATCAAAGCATGAAAAATTGACAGAATCGTGTCACTGTACTCAAAGAAAATCCTACTTAAAAGATTAAAAGATTGAAAATGCTTTTATGTTTAAAAAAAATGTAACTTTTTAGCTCACAATTTAGCAAGACGGAATAAGCAGAATTTTTTTGTAGGATATCGTTTCCCGTCCTCTATTTTTTCTAACATTCTTATTAGTTCGAACATATCTGGGGCGGAATACCCCTCTAATTGTGAGATTAATATTATTCCTTCTTTATAATCTTCTGATTTCAATATATATTAAGAATTTATTTATAAAAAAAAGAAAAAAGTTAAGTGATTCGAGTTTTTACCTCGTAATTCAAGAAAACACGGTCAAACTAAAAAATTTAAAAAAAGACAAATAAAAAAAAAACTGACAAAACCTAAAAAAGAAGACTGGGCCGATTTTTTTAGAACTCCCATCTGGAAGTCGCCGTTGAGAGCTCTGAGACCTAAAAGCTCTCTCTGCTTTCTCTCAACGCCTCCCCACTTTTCTTCAATTCACAAAACCTCGAAATCCCCACTTTCACATCCCTCCGAAGACCCTCAAAAACTCAGAAGAATCATCTTCAGAAGAGGGTAGAATCAAGAAGGAAAAAAATCCATATGGCATACCAGCCACGAGCTCCAAATTTCAACGATGAAAACGGAAACAATGATTCATCATCAGAAGGGGTTCGTCTTTATAACCCTTATCAAGATTTAAGGGTTCCAGTTCAAACCCTATATAAACTCCCCACTTCACCAGAATTCCTCTTCCAAGAAGAATCTACCGCTCAGCGCCGATCTTGGGGTGAAAACATCACTTACTACACCGGAATCGGCTACCTAGCCGGAGCAACGTCCGGCGCAAGCAAGGGTTTTATCGACGGTGTTAGGGCTTCCGAGCCTGGTGATACTCTTAAGCTGAAAATCAATCGGATCCTTAACGGGGGAGGTCACACGGGTAGACAGTTCGGTAACCGGGCGGGCGTGATCGGTTTGATTTACGCAGGGATGGAGAGTGGTATGGTTGCTGTGAGGGATACTGATGACGTCATTAATAGCGTGGTGGCTGGGTTGGGAACTGGGGCCCTTTATAAGGCGGCGGCTGGAATTAGGTCTGCTGCTGTTGCTGGAGCAATTGGAGGAGTTGTTGTTGGATTGGCTGTTACTGGAAAACAGGCCTTGAAGCGATACATTCCGATTTAAATAATTGATTTTCTGTTGGTCTAATTTTCCTTTGATTGTAATAGCCTTGGCTATTTTGTGATTATTGGAAAAAAAATTATTTAGCAAAAAAAATTGAGCTTAGATAAAAGCGTTTTTAGTTTCTTATGATAAATTTGTTTTTTACTACAATTTTGATGAAATGTTATGAGAATGTGTTTCTCAGAATGCTATTTTTAAGTAGTAATATAAATGTTATTTCGCATGAAAGTTGCATGCTTTATTAGATATACTTTCAAGAGTTGTCATTGGGTGTGGTATATTATTATGATGTATGGATAGGAACTTTGAGAAGGAATTGCTTGGTAGCATGGTCAAGTGTTTACTTGTTATTCGCTAGGTCACGTGTTCGAACCCCGGAAACGATCTCTTTATGGGAAAAAATTAAGGGTAAGATTGCTTACACTAGGATCTTCCACAAGCACTGTTGATGCGGTAGCCATGTGCACTGGGTACGACCTTTATGTATAGGAACTTTGAGGTTAACAACAATTTGAGAACAAGTGGACATGGGTTTTCCAATAATCTGTATTGGTTAACTTGTTTTAATCAAGAATGCTCCTAGGGCAATTCTTGGACAAGGGGAATGTGTTCTAGTGATTTTCTTGATGTTATGCCTTTTAGGTCTGATGAGATATATTTCTGTTAAAACTGTGCTTTGTTGTTGTTGATCAGTGGTTTTTGTTAATATGGGTTTTGATGGCAGAAGCAGAACCTGTTTCGAAAAAATGTTGCAGTTGTCAAATTCCAATGTCTGGATCTCCATTGATTGTGGTTTATTTGTTAATTCTTTTCACTTGAAATATGGGTCAATATTTGTTGGATAATTTGAATGTTCCAAATTTTTTCTCCAAGTTTCGGTGAAGTTATATTCATGCAAAGAAGTATTTTGTACTCTGATTTTTAGTGTCTTGTTGTAATTGTGGGAGTATTTTACTATTGCACTTCTAGTGTTTATCAGACTGAATTGACTAAGCATGTAGAAATCTGGAAACCAGTGTCATACTAGGTTCTGGTGTTCAGCTAAATTGGATGCTATTCAAGCGCTGATTTTGTTTATTTCATTAAGCTTGATCTTGGACTGAAGCATCAATTGATGGCATGGAAACTGTTGGTGAAAAGTAGCTGCAATTTGTATAGCCTAGAAGCAGTACTTAGTCTGGGACTTGTACCACATGATAGATTGAGTGTTGTTTCTAGCTACGTCGACCCTCATTTTGTAGCTTTCAGAGTGAAAAAGGGAGTTAACCGATTGATATGGAAGGGTGTGAAATGGTTAAACTAACCAGTAGGATTTATGCTTTTTACGTTCTGATATTGCAGGAGGAGCCAAGCAAATTCCCTATATTGTTAAATCTGTTCATATCCTTGAGAACCAGGTAGTGTGTAACTACGTAATTCAGGTTGCTTCTTTATGTCTGGATATATCCGGAGTTCTGCTTGTTTCTAGAGTAGATGCATCTTGATGTTGATGATTCTTGTTTACCAATAGAGAAAATGGATGGTATAACAGTAAACAAGTTCAAATGGGAGTTATTTACTAACAACTCAGATGGAGAGGGTCTATCGAAATGGTTTTTCTACTAGTTCGTTTGACAAATCAAGATCTGCTCATTTGACAAATCTCTCTGCCTAGCATTTATTTTTCGTCGTGCATTAAGATGATTGAGGGGGTATCGTTCTTCTGCTTTATTACATTGAGTAGAGCACATTGGGTATGATATAAGATGCACATAACAAGAGATATACGTGTCCGACATTGCTTAGCCATCTAGTAGGTAAGCACATTAGTACTTGGTACGATTATTGTAAGATCCTTCTGAACATTTTTAGGTAATGCGATATGTACATGTAGTTACCTGCTGGTTCATTTGATTGCTCTGATAATTCTACCTGGTAAACCCTGGATTTCAGCAGCTAAGCAAGTTTTCCTTTGTCAAAACAATTATGCCCTTCGAATTCTCTGTAATAACAGCCGAACTATTGCAGCTACAAAGAAAGCGCACCTTTGTCTACTTACACCCACATCTACTGCTTCTCCCCTCTTGGGAATACCCCTCAAAAATAGTATCTAGAAATAATCTTGTACCAATTCAAGTATGCAATTATACAATATCAACATTCATGCGCGTTCTTTCTCCATCGAGAATAAAGAGACACAAAATTAACTCCTTAAGAATCAAATCGTACAAGAGCTGAACTGCAATCTGTCCAGTCAGTAACGTTCTATTAGAAAACTTTTTGACTTATCAATAATATAATTGGGAGAATTACTAGCTCGATAAGCTCTTTTTACACTATAGGAGCAAAATCCATTTCAATGGAGTATATATTTTCCTTGGGATACACATGATCCCATCCTATTATTCAAAACTAATGAACCAAGAAGATAGGTTAATAAGATACAGCCATGTCAGGCCAAATCATCAACTGTGACAAATTTCTGAACTCTTGATTCAGGTAGGTCAAAAAGAGGGAAATTCGAAAACAAGAAACAGAGAAAAAAAACTTAGAGCAACATTGATTCTGGATTCTCAATGTAGCCTTTAAATGCCTTCAACCATTCTGCTCCGATAGCACCTAAATACCGATTATACCAAATGGCTGATTAGAATTTGAACTTCACAATATGCAATACCGGGAAATGAGATATATGAAAATAAGTTATTTAAGTCCTAATCAACACACCATCAATAACTCTATGGTCACAGCTTAGCGTCACGGCCATGAAAGAAGCAAACTTGTACTGGTCAGGGCTTGAACTGGGTACAACTCTTCTCTCAGCTGCGAAGGAGAAGTTTATATGTCAGTACAAAGATCATCTCTAGTTATATGAGAGCAATATGGTGAGATTTCTTCTTACCAGAGCCAACAGCCAAAATACCAGACTGAGGAGGGTTGATAATAGCACAGAACTGCTTGATGCCGAATGGGCCTCCTAAATTGGACACTGTAAACGTTCCGCCCTGAGAAAGTTTGATCAAGTCTAAGTATCATTCTTCAACTACCAACGGAAAACGAAAAGAAGAAAGGGGGGGACAGAAAATTCCAAACCTCATAGTCTTCGGGTTTTAGGCTGTTTTCTTTTGCCTTTGAAGCTAGTTGTTTTACTTCCTCAGAGATTCTTGATAAACCTTTCTTATCAGCATCCTGCAAATGTGCAGAAATTTGCTGAGTTAATTATCACAAAACCATATCCCCAAGTATGTCGGCACTCCAACAATAATAAACAATCATCAAGACACCAGACCTTGATCACAGGGACGTACAATCCATTTTCTGTCTGTACTGCAACATTAATGTTTACATTGTGATACCTGTATGCCAAAAAAAAATGATCAGAAAATATCTGGCGCTGCATACCAATCAGGTAAAAACCTGTACTCGAGATTCCCTTACTGGCGTATGTAGTCATTGGTCCATGAGCTGTTGCATTGAGGAACTTTTGTAAGAGCCAAAGCAGCCGCCTGCAGCAAAAGTTGCTACTTATTAAGCCAGGAAACTCTCTCCCCACGAAAGCCAAGGGCAAAATGAACAAGGCAGAAGGGATAATTCAATTAGATAAATCTTAGGAGTTCTTCCCACAGCAGAAGATAAAATTTAGATTCTCGTCTGGGGATAAGGAAATGAAAAGCAAAATCAAGGTGAGGCATAACTGCTTAGAGGTCATTCTATCCCATCCAGGAATTACATTAAGGAAGGCAAAGAATGTGAATAAATTGATACCTTAATTACAAGATCATTCAGAGATATTCTCTTTCCACCAGAAGCTTCTTGTAAAGAGTTGAGCTGAGTTCGCAATCTGCCCAAAAAGCGATTATCAAGAATTAAATTAGAAGGATAATCAACTTAACTTTACTCCATAAGATAAAGCCATTGCTTACTCCATAAGCTTATCGACACATGTATCTACGGTCAAATAGTAATGGGGAATCGTTTGCTTTGACAGCAATAACCGAGATGCTATCACCTGTTAATATTCAACAACTGTTACCATAAGTAAAAAATAGGAAAAGATGTTCATGGCCACAAATAAAGGATGAGAAACATACATCAAAAATCCATATCAAATTATTATAGGTCCATATGCAGACTATGTCACTCTGAAACTGAAAAGCTACCACATAAATAACTAGAACTTACCTTTCTTATCTGTGTATGAGGGATATCAATATAATCAAGACCTGCAGTGGTCATAGCATCACCCTTGGGAGCTGGAGCTGAAGTTTCCTTACCACGAGATGCTGCGAGGCACCGAAGAATATAGATTGAAGGTAACCCCAAAAAATAACAATATAAAACTTAGAGAGAAGTGATCCAGAAAGATGATAGAGTCATCTCGAGTTTATCAGCAGAGAATTTTACTTGTGATGCTGAAGAGAAAGCATATAGTTTTCATAAAAAACTTTAAGAAAAGGGTTATGGCAAGAATTCCTTCTACCAGAAATTCCATCCATATCATATAAGTGCTTATGGATTACTGAGAACTCTGAAAATAATTAAGAATGAAGCATCGACACATGATTTATAAATTCAAGTAGGACAAGAATACCTATAAATGCTTCAATGTCAGCCTTGACGATGACTCCATCAGGACCAGTTCCTTTTACTTTAGAAAGAGATACCTGATTTCACAAAAACACGAAGTGAATACAAAAAGCAGCCAGGGGACTTCTACAATCGAAAATATTGTGGAATGAAGAACGAATATTTCATGAATCAATTCAATTACTCAAATATCTGGACAAATTCTTCACTGGCACCCCCAACCGGGAGGGAGGGGGAGAGCATCTGACAAATAGAATAAGCCTTATCTGCATTCAAATGGAACAAATTCCAAAAGAACAGTTACATACATTATTCTCCTCGGCAATTTTCCTAGCAAGAGGACTAGCAAAAATGCGACCTTCTGCTGCAGGAGCTGCACTTGGTTTGGAAACTTTTTGCTCTTGTGAAGTGACAGGTTCTTTTGCAGCCTCTTCTTTTGGTGGAGATGGTGTAGACGTCTCTTTAGGTGCAGGTTCCGCATCCGATGCAGCAGATTTGTAGTCTTTGAACTTGCCTAGATCTTCCTCTTCTTCAACAGTGATGGCAATCACCTGCAGAGCTTATATGTCATACCCATGTTTGAAAAAGGATTAACTTCTTTTTTTCTGTAGGAAGATGTTTCAGACAATATATCATCTCACTAAAAGTTACAGGATTGTGATAATTCAAAATTTCCACTTAGAAGATGAAGCAGCAATCATGCAAAGCGTACAAGGGATAAGATTAGAGGCGGGATCCAAAGCCATTAGAAATACTGGATTGTGCTGTGGAGATATACTATTTGTTTGATTACATTACACATTCCAAGACCATTATGATATCTTATAAAAATATATAGACGAAAAAGGAGACAGAACGACCAATACCTCACCAACTTTAATTCCACTTGCTCCATCTCCATGCAAAATCTTAGCAAGGTACCCCTCCTCCATGCATTCCATCTCAACTGTTGCTTTATCCTATGATCAGTCAAGTAAATATCAAGGGACTATACCAGGGTTACACAACCATTAACAATCAGGAAAAGTAAACCTACAGTTTCAACTTCACAGAGGACTTCACCAGGAGAAACCTTGTCACCTTCTTTTTTCAACCATCTCGCAATGTTTCCTAAAATGGGTAAACATGGATGTTTAGTATGTCCGACTCAGATGCTGAAACAAGTGATCAGTTAAAAACATCAAAAGCAGCATGCCTCTGTCATTGTAGGTGAGAGTGAAGGCATCCCAATCTCTTGATGTGGAGGAAGCCCTGAACATGGAAACAAACATATGACATTTGCAAACAGAACGTAAGCCTAGTGGCAGATATCACTATGGTACCATTATCAATAGAAACTGCTAAATGCAATCTGTAATACTTCACCATCTAAAAATCTACAAAATGTTGAAAACGAAATAAACTAGGTATGGAAGTTTGAAGGTTGTAGAGCTAATCTTTTCCATTTTTATATGGTAAGGAGGAGATTTGATAATTATAATATCTTATCATAACAGTTAAAAGATTAAAAAAACCAGTATCTTAATAAAAAGACATACACAAGATGCCGGTCCAATTTACTTTACGTATAATTAACCGTCATTCTCATGCAGCAACAATTATGAAATGACCCCCCAAAATTATGGTTTTTATTAAAAGAACTTTATATCCACACGGCACCAAAAAAACCTCACCTGAATCAGTTGAAAAAGGTCTCCCCTTTTGCAATTGTGACCTAATATCACAAACAAGTAGGTAAGGATAGGCTTCTCATGAAATTAGATGATCTAAAACATAACTCAGAAACCAACCATGAAGATCCAGCATTGAACAACATGCCACCCATAGGAGAGTCGACCTTTCTTGCTGTCCTTATATCACTTCCCTTTTGCATTCCTACCGCTGATATCTGCATGTCAGAGTTCATAAAGAGGATAATTAACAGGTCTTAGCTTTACATGAGAGTGTGCATGTAACCCACCACACCACCCTAAAGAAAATAAATGCCTCATTAAAAGAAATATTAGGAAAGAACAAAGGTTTAAACAAATCTAATCACCGCGGAAGGAATCTCGGAACAACTTTTACTGAATCCCGCAATGCTTGGATTGCATCCGCTTGGAGATGCAAAACCAAGTTGTCTGAACTTTAGAATATCTACATAACAACCAACAAAAAGAAAGATTCTTATATAAGACAGTTAGAACTTTTAAGGAACTTGCTTCAAGAAAAAGTCACTTGGGCAGTTTGTCCAGTCACTTGCCATCTCCTTTGCCAGCAGAAACCCTAGCATCATTGCTAAACAAGCGAACGAGAGGTGCATGATCATTCCATACTAACTTGGAAATATTCCTTATCTGCCAAAAAATATTTAAAAAAAGGTATGTCATTAAGGAAGATTAAATGACGTATACTAGACAAATAGTACAACTTCAAAAAATGTCATACATGGTACGGAAGTTAACAGAACTTTGCAGGATTATAGGTTTCAAGCACTTAAAAGTTTTTTATTATAATTTGTCAGCAGCAGTAAATATCCATGAAATGCTGACTCCGATTTCGGATAAACGCTAGAACAAACTAAATTGCCGCCCAATAAAGAAGGGAGCACTATACAAGCCAACAAAAGGTATAAACAATAAGCCATGGAAGGAACAATAGTATTTTCCTTGTTATGTAATCAACTTCAAGGTCAACGTTGTCTTTATATCCCATCAAAATACCAAAGTAGATACATGCTGCTAACAAAGTCATACCCTAAAATTCCGAAAATCTCCAATTAAGCAATACAGATGCACCACATACCTTTTTTGATTGACGGAAAATGCGAGAAGCACAAGTCATGATATTAGAATATCAGTTCCAAAGGCCCTTCTTCACAAAAGCAAAAAGACAAGACCCCTTTCGATTCCTTGAAAATCAATTAGATAGATAACTGATTCCTGAACTAGGAGAAAAAAATAAATAAATATAGTTATACAAAAGATGCCTACAGCTTTATAAGCTTAGGTAAAAACATCTAAGATGCAGATTAAGCAATCAAGTCATATAATAATTATTATTCCCTTAGCAAAAAACAAGTATTTGTCAGTCAAAATATTAATATTACTCCCTACTTGTAACAAAGTAACTTATTTTTTATTTCCTTAATTTTCACTACAGGTACTAAACAACTTAGGTACTAAACAACTTATGTTACAGAATGCATGTAGTACACAACCTCTCACAAGTGAATGCTGCTTGCAAATTAAAAATAAAAATCAATTCCAGAATAAATGAAATTCATCATCCGTCGAGAATGAATGAAATTCAAACCAGAGATAGAATTGCATAAAATTGCTCTTGCAGACCATCGATCGATGAATCGGCAAAACACTAATGTCAGATAAAACAACACAAAAATAGAATCAAAAAGTCGAAAAACAACAATCAAATTTCTAAGTGAATTGAATTGATAATCTAGAAACAAAATTCGATAGTCAAATCATAAAATCTACCGCCCGAAGAAAGAAGAAACGGTTACGGAAATCAACCTGTTTCGAGAGTCTTACTCCGGCGGACTTCTGTCGGATCTCCGGCGAAGAAAATAGTTGAATGAATAGAAACCCAAATTTGGCTGCGCTGAGATAACAAAAGATACAGTACGTCCTGTTCTATTTTTTTATTATAAAATACAATAAATTCTGAGCCGTTGGATTAGATGCATGTAAATCACATTAACGGTTACTTTTCCATTTTTTGCTATATTTGGAACGACAAATCTCAGGCATCTTTACAGATTAATAATTCGGTAATTTACGGAAATACCCTTCATCTACTCTTTGCGGAACTACCCGCCCTTTGCAAGTAAGCGTAGTTTAAAAGTTATAATCGGACAAATGAATATAATATATGTATGTCAAAAAATATAAATTTAAAAAAATAATAATAATTTTTTGTCCTATATGTATTGTAGTTATTAGTTTGAGTACAAGTTTTAAACTTATTCAACTACCAAAATAAAACTACTTTGCAATTAGGCTTATCGATACTTCCAAAAGGGATTTGTGGGCCGCAATAGTTTAAATGAAAATTCTAATATAGATCAAATTTATGTGAATCTTGTGTTCTATAGCTAATTATATCATTACAGAATTGTGTTTTTCCACATTTTATAGTAACGTGATTAGTTTTGAACTACAAATTTCAATGGACCTGGTAAATTTTACAAAATTATCCTAGTTTAAAGCATTTTTATTTGTTAGAGATGATTGTACATTATTTTGTAATAAATAGTTTATGGGTGTACATTATATGTTATTGTGTGTGACAACTCGACCCGCCCCTGCCCGGGCGGGGACAAATAGAACCGCCAAAACTCTAAACAAACATTCTATTACCTAAAAAAATATAATATTCAAAGGGTTACATTGAAATTCAATAAAATACAAGACTAATATCTATTTATCCAGATTGCTAATCCCAAGCTTCGGCTGCGCATGCTGATACCAAAATTTCGCACCAACTTCAGATACCTGTGGAGGGGGAAAACATTTTGGAAAACGTGAGACGAAGCTCAGTGAGGGCCGTGCAAATGGTGCCAATGTCTTTTAAAATTATTTTATTTGGAAAAAACTTTTATATCAAAAATAGCTCGCACGATGAGAAAATCATATATATACTTGTATAATAAGGGGCCTAATTCTGGAATAATTGTTCAAGACTGTCGATATCATATTGACAATGACATTTCAATAACATTAAATCACATTTTATACTGCCCCAAAAGTACACATTCAAATTTAGGATCCTAGAGGTGACTCACACCCCGGCGTATCACTTAGCTCCTTCAAATCAAATCAATGTACCCGACTCAATATATTTGCAGTCTCGTAATACCATGTCAATAATCTCAAGACAGCTCTCGTTCAAGGGTCAGTAAAAACATTTCATTTCCAATAACATTACCAATAAGGCCCCAATTTCAAAAAACATTTCATGGTGTATGCAAATGTATCCAATGCATATCATAAATGGATCCAAACCATAAGTGCAATGAATAATTCATAAACACATGATACACATATATAATTTTATAAAAAGGTTAGAATCACTCACCTGACTAGTTGACTTTCTTTGATATAGAATAATCCAAATCTCAAAGACTAGATCATCTCCACGAAATTCATTTGATAAAATTTTAGCTTATAGCTCTCGGCTTGGAAGGACTAGAAAGTTTAGGAACGTTTTTTTTTTTTTTTTTTTTTTTTGGTAATAAAATGTGAAGATGAAAAATCAATAATAGTGAAATATTGTGTTAAACTGATCAGTCATCTCAGAAACAAATTTGTGAAAACTTGTCAAAAAATGTATAATCTCCTATTTACATGTCCATCATGTATTGTATTTACAAATTTTAAATCAGCTCAGAAACAAGACAAAGGTGGATTCTGGCTGGTAAAAGATGATGAACATCTACATGAAGAAATAGACATAAGTAAAGCTTTCTCCATCTCGATAGTTGTACTCTTTTGTATTAGAGAGATCAAGTAATCCATGAACACGGCTTCGCATGGGATCGTGATAGGTCCATCGC
>JAOWBF010000025.1:39356-50914 GCA_028566175.1 Vinca major
GTCATATAGTCGATTCTATCCGATTCACTATTTTAATAATTTTTTATTAAATTTATGTCTTCTGAATAATAAAATCGTCCAATTTTACAATATATGCATCGTCATTTTGACAAACTTAAATGCGAGAATGCAAGTAGGTCCAACGCATCCAAAACTTGTCTTAACACTGCCGGAAAGTCATCATACAATAGTTGATTAGTTGTAATCTTTCTTTGGTCATCAAACTCATCAGTTCGGATTTTTTCCCAGAATATCTTTTTTAAAATTAATGACAAATGTTTGGAGGTTCAGAACAAGTGTTTCGTGTGTAAAAATATAATAGGTGCTACGAGCCTCAAACAAATATTCGTTTTAAATCAATCTTAACCATCAAAATTTTAATTCAACAGGGAAATTCTGCACGTACAAAATTACCTCATTCCACACTGGAGCCAGCGTACAAACTCATACAATCATCCTAATCTTTTAAATCCTTAATCTTCTAATTAACTCATGATTACTTATCTTGTCTTGAGAATATTGACCAATCATCATCTTAATATAATATAATTAATATATTGACCAATCAACAAATACTGGTTTTCCGACATGGGCATTTTGGGCAAATAATCGTCTGTATCCGTTTGTGTACTCGTTCATATGCTTAACCAATCACAATTCACCATATGTATATATAATTAAAAAAATAATCACATGGTGAATTCTTATTGGTTAGATACAAAAATAGGTACATAGACGGATACATACGATTTTCACCCGAATTTTAGTGGGAAATGAAATATTTTGTAACTGGGGAATGACTCAAGGATTTTAGGTTTTGATTATACTTGCTCTTGAGCATATACTGCTATTGGAGAATTTGTTTATGTGTACGTATTTAATCAAATTTAATTGTGTGTTCTAACGCTTACTTTTAAAATATTTTGAATTTATTGCGTAGAGAGTTATGAAAACTTTTGCGATGATATATAATAGGTGAGAAAATTAATTCTCAGTGTGAATTAAACAAGTGAAAAATAGAATACCCCTTGCGCACTATCTTGACTTGCTACGTTGCGAACTTTTTGGTCAATTTTGCCGAATGGAGTTGCAACTGCTGAGGTGGTAACTACTATGATACCATGGATGACTCAGATCGATGTGAGAATAATTCAACATTCTCTCTCACATCGATGTGAGATTAATTTAGACACCTTTTCACCTAGAGTTGTGAGTCAATTCAAGGCTCGCTACGTAACTTCTTAGGTCACACGTGAAAATTTAAGGTCCGTCCCCCTACTTGAATCGTATGGGGATAAATAAGTCCCCATACGATTCAAGTAAATTAGGTAAATATCCTCTCTGATACTATTTGAAAATTAGGTAATGAGCGTCCATGTCTTTCAAAAATCGTTTTGACCATGAGAGGTGTTAAACCATTAGCTTATAAGTGATCAAGATATTCTTTAATCAAAATTCCAGTTTACAAGTTAAAATCGTCATGCGTTTATCAATAGATAAGCCTAACTGTAATAACTTTGTCTCATACCTTACGAGCTAGGGAGTTGTTTGTTTTATATATTTTTATCTATTTCACCAAAAAAAAAAATTAATGAAAAAATAAAAACCCGAAAAACATTATCAAAGACCTTACAAAAGGCCCAATACTGGCATAGTTAATAGGGCTATAAATCAAACCAAGAAATAGAATCAGAATAAAAAGCCCATTAAAGATTCACCCACAATCACACAAGGTTTCTATCTCTCTCTTTCTCTTTCTCCCCCCAATTGAGCAAAAAAAAAATGGCAGTTTCAAGCTGCTGCACACCAAGAATTCATAATCAAACACCCCCAACTCCATCAAAATCATCAAGCTTTTCAAGAAGAATAATAATACCCAGAATTTCAATCAAACAAAGGACAAATGTTAGAAGAATCAGCAAATCAGTTTCAGCAGCCTTGTCCGATCCTTATGTTCTTCAATTAGCAGAAACTCTTGAAGACTCCCTTTCCTCTTATTCATCATTAAAACCTCCATTTCTTCTTCAGAAGCTTAGAGAATCATCAGCAGAGACCCTTCTCACAACTCCATGGCCATCTAAAAAAGATGAGCCTTTTAGGAATACTGACACTTCTTTTCTTAAAACTTCCAATATTCACCCAATTATATCCCCTTCCCATGAATCTTTATCTTCTTTGAGCTTTTTAGAAGATTCCCTTTCCCCAACTCTTTCAATTGTTGATGGGTTCTTGGTAAAGTCGCTATCTTTGTTGTTATCTGAATTGCCTGATGAAGTTTATGTTGGTAGCTTATCTAACCTTAAATCCGAGGTTTTAATGAAAAGGGTTTCGAAAATTCTGACTGAATATGAGTCTAGTGGGGATTTGTTTTGGTCAATCAATGGAGTGGGTGCACCTGATTTGATTCTTGTTTATGTGCCAGAAGGGTGTAAGGTGGATAAACCAGTGAATTTGAGGTATTTTTCGGGTGAAGGAGGCGAAAAGGGGTCGAAATCGATGCCTATTTCGAATCCGAGAGTGTTAGTTTTGGTGGAAAAAGGAGGTGAGATTGATATAGTTGAGGAGTATTTGAGTGGTGTTGGGGATAAGTGTTATTGGACTAATTCTGTAATGGAAGTTGTGATTGGAGAAGGTGCAAAGGTTATTCATTCTTACATTCAAACACAATCTTCTGCAGCTGCCCATATCAAATGGACTATAGTTCATCAGGTGAATTTTCTCCTGTTGATTCATTTTGTTTCTTGTTAATAGATGCACTAGTGAAAGTCTACAGTTTATACGTGTGCTTTTCGATTTTTGATGCAAAACTAGATAGCAGTTTGTAATCGAATAACTAAACTAGAAACGGACAATGCCAATCTAAACTGCAAAACAAGGTTATGGAATTAAGACAACAGCTTCTTTTTTTTTTTTTTTTGCATGAATTAGTGTTGTTTGTTGAAATGTGCTAGAAAGCATAGGTTTTTTACCTTCGTAGGATCATTATTTTCGCTGGAGGAGAATCCTTTTATCTGTTATCAATTTCAGCTACTTCAGATGAGAATCCTTTTCGTATGGTTGAGGCCAATTATTGACTGATTGTGGCTTATTTACATTTGTCTTTATGTGATTTTAGAAATTAAACAGGCAACATGAACTTCTTGCTCCTGTAGTTTGATGTTAGCAATCTGCTGTAAAGGAAACGATATTTTGAACGATCAGCGCATATAATTCAGTAATGCTGTTTTACAAATTAAGATTATCACGAGGGTAAAGTCGGAATTTTGAGAAGATATAGTAAGTAGCAATGAGCAAATTTTCATGGTGGCAAATGTGACTAATGGTTTAAATCATCTACACAGATGCAGTATATTCGGGAAAATGGACCTCTGACTTTATCTATAATGGGATGTTCATAACAAATTACATATGACATTTTCTTTTTCAGGAATCAACTAGCAATTATAAGCTTGTAGAGGTAAGCACTGGTGGGAAATTGAGTCGGCATAATCTTCATGTGAAGCAACATGGCCCAGAAACAGCTACAGAGTTATCGTCATTTCATTTGTCTATTTCTGATCAAATACAAGATTTGTATAGTAGACTGGTCTTGGACCATCCAAGAGGATTTTCCAGGCAGCTTCATAAGTGCATTGCTGCTCGCGCCTTCAGTCAGATCGTTTTCTATGGGAACATTAAAGTTAATAGGTAGTTTCTTTTGTCTTGCCGTTCTTCTTAAGCTACCCGATTAATAGACATTCCTTTCTTAGCTAGTTTACATTTTGGCTTGCCATTGTCAAGGAAGTCTAACACAGTTGGCCCAAATATATTTCCCGTGTTCCCCAACACAAAAAACGATTTCTTTTTTTGTTTTCAAAAAAATATAATGGTTTTGTGTGATTGTATGCAGATTAGCGCAGCAAACGGATGCGGGACAACTGATAAGGGGCATGAGTATGGAGAACAGGGCTACTATAAATGCTCTACCTATTCTGCAGATAGATGCAGATGATGTGAAATGCAGCCATGGAGTTACAAATGGTAACCTGGAAGAGGACCAACTCTTCTACTTCCAGGCACGGGGAATCGACTTAGAAACTGCCAGAAAAGCTCTCATTTTCTCCTTTGCAGCTGAGGTGATACAACAATTTCCTAACTCGGCTATCAGAAAGAAAGTTGAGAGCCATGTAAAAAGACTGTTAGATCCTTCACCTTCCTAGCTGAGAGGGCTCTCTCTCGCTATCAATAGTCTATTTTTTCATGGAGAAGACTGTTGCGAGCATCCCCTCCGCAAGGAGTCCGACAGTAGAACGGACATGATTACTCGTTTACCGTAAAATGGACACAAATACCGGTTTGCCTGTACTCAAAAAAAAAAAATATTTACTGTGGAAATTCTTTTATGAATGTGATCTGTAGTGAATCAAGTTTAAAAGTCCAAGATGGTGATTTGTTTGCAATGACTAGAAGAGGGGCTGAATGCACCTTTGGTCTTCCAGATTGTAATTACCATAGTTTTCCAGATTGATCAAAAGATTCTTACCTGCTTAGTGAATTTTGTGTTGCGATATGAAAATTACTGTCTAAAATCATTTCATTTGAAGTTTTCTTCCTTTTGGTTTTCCCTCACGAGCAGTGGCACTTTCGAGAGTACTCAAAAGCTAATTTGAATTTTTAGTCTCGTTCAATGTCGAATTATTATGATGTTACCCTTTATCAATTTACAAAAATACTTATATTTTAAATCGGAAGGAGTTAAACATAACGAAAATGTGCCACGGAACCTTTCTCTAGCCAAATTTATGAATCTAATGGACTTTTAAGTCTCTGTCCAAACCTTGCGCTTGGTAGTTTCTTACAAATGGGATATAAAAGAGAGGACTAGTCGACCAGAGATCGTAAACCCTCTGGTTATTCAATTAGGTTACTTTGGTCCTCTAAAGGCATGGAAAGAGAGGGGGTGGGGGGGTGTAGACATCTCCCCTAATAATAGGGAAGTAATGTGATTTACTTGCACCTTGTTAAGAAGTAAATCGCCTATCTGTCTCTTTTAGAGTTAAGTTATTTGTGTTAGTTTGAGTACGTAAAAAGAACACCGAGCGACGATCTTGTTAGAATAATGAGTCTATATAATAGGTAAAGAAAGGTCAAGGAAGATCCAGATGAAATTGATAGAGTAACGTGGCTTTGTTAGACTTGGATATAAATAAGTGCAGAAAATAACAATTACACGTAATATTTTCTTTAGTTCACACAGACAACCCAATTATTTAAGACTAGACTTGATTGTTGTTGTCGGACTGAAAGAACATTCCTATTTATTTTTCAACCAAACAACATAGAATGCCTGACTGATTCACTTCCAAATTCACATTACCACTATTTTTCCTTCTCTTTTCATTCTAACCAAACTAGCTATTATTAATCATGGCAATTTCAGCAGGAAAATTTAAACGCACTGACTTTGATGAAACCTTTTCTATTTATAAGCCGCATAGGTGGAAACCCACCTCAAAAAATTACAGATTCTCGCCTTTTGACCATAGCGGATCGTCTTCTAAGGACTGTTTTCTAAACCCCCCACCATATTAC
This sequence comes from Vinca major, assembly GCA_028566175.1. NCBI lineage: Eukaryota > Viridiplantae > Streptophyta > Magnoliopsida > Gentianales > Apocynaceae > Vinca > Vinca major. The sequence goes on from JAOWBF010000025.1 coordinate 44,928, forward strand.
AGATTTCTTTTTCCAGCTAAAATCAAAGGAAGAAAATTTTCACAAATGAACGAAAAATCCCTCCATCTATGCAGAACTTGAAAGGGAAGACGGAAAAATTCCGACGTTCCCAACTACAAAAATTTCTATCCTTGCCAAAATCCTGTTTTTCCATTGATAAAATTATCTAACCTTTCCTGGGTTTTGCACTTCCCCAGCATCTTCTTAACATGGACAGAGCGGATCAGAGCTTCGAGACAATTTTGTACAGAGAAGAAACGGTTGATTATGACACTGATACTCCTCAGGGATATGTTCCGGACGATTTCCAAATCCTTCCTTCGAGTGATACCACCATAACAGTAACATCATCATGGTACTTTCTGCGATCGCCTGTTGGAATATCCAGCAATTCATGAAATTCCATTCCTGCAGATAGTAGAGAATTCGGTTACAATTTAATAAGGGTCTATCTAGGTTGCTTTCTTGATATCCAATGAGCTTAATAAGATTGCGTGAGGTAATTTCGCACCTGCTTTTTTGGCTGCACGAACTAGAAGCTCCTCTATCAGGTGTTGAGCAGGATCTCCATCTGGGAACTTCTCCATGAAATTCTCAACATAGGAAACCACCTCCTGGTTGCTCAAGTACTGATATAAGCCATCGGAAGACAACACCAAAAATTGATCTCTAGGGGACAGTCTATGATGACGAAGAGAAGGTGTACATGATATGTACGGTGCAGTACCAATGTAGTCGTTCCGAAACATTTCCAATACGGCATCATTCCATTTGGGCTGCGCGTCATCAAGCATCTTAAAACATTAACCAGACTAGCAAAGCTGTTTGAAACAAAGAGTAAAGTCTCGAGCTATATAAAATATGAATTCTTTGCCACATAAACCCAACTTGTGCAGTGGTTCATACATGGATGAGCAGCTCCAGAAAAACCACACAAATATAAAGTGGCCTAAAAGATTGTCTCAATTGTTATCAAATACAAAGGGAAAACCAGACACTGAAGGCTTAGAGGTTCTAAGTAGATATTGCAACGTTTTTCCAAAAATAGTGGTGTTTTTTCCGTCTTTGCAGGAAAGACATACTGCCAATAGAAGTAATAACATGATAGAAATCATCAGCCCACGGCATCCTGGAAATATGATGGAAGTGTGGAACTGCGGGACCACCGACCAGATTTAACAAAGTTGGAATGCACTAAACATCTACAGCTAACATGATGTCTACACGACCAGAAGATTTTGATGGTTACAAGTTAGAAAAGTTCATGATTTCGTATACTAACAAGACACAGCAGAATATAACAAAATAACAAGACTAGTTAGAAAAGGCATGTTATGATACAATGACAAGGACGAATACATTTTACATGCTAATTTGAAACAAAATTTAAGCTAATGGCAGTACGATTTCTCCATGCATAAGTATAATAAAACTGGAAGAAAAAATAACGAAAAAGAAAGTAAGATTTAATAGAACTCTGTATGCTAGAATATATGCAATGTGCTTTTCTTCAGATAGTGAAGATTGAAAACAAATGAAGAGTATATGGTTTAGTAACCAAACCTGTTTAAGGAAACCAGCTCCAAAAGCACGGGTAACCTTAAGACGACCTTTAACTCTACCATTGGCAATGCAATTCCTGTCATCAGGATGTTCATTCTTGATCCTGATAACTTCCTGGCGAAGGATGGGGAAAAGCATTGCGTAAGAGCTTGGAATGTCAGAAACACAGGAAACAGTATTTTATGGTCATTCAAATTATCAGGGAATAAATTCAAAGATACTATTGTATTTGTTTCACATAAATCAAAGATATGAAGAAGTCCAAAACTTGGCAATGAAAGATGATCAAAGAAACTAGTAGAGTTATGGAAGGTTAAGGAAGATGCAGACCAATTCAGTCTACTCTATGTGAAGATCAATGTACTGAAAATGAGGGTTAACTTAAAGAATTGAGAGGCATAAAAAAATCAACATGATTTACAATAATAGCCGAAGCCACATGACAGAGAGAAGTTAGAATAATAGACACAACAGGAAAACCTTAACGAAGTTTGCACTTTTAGCAATAAAACCATCACATTATTTCGTTGACATTTTAAGTAAACATATGTATTCAGTTCAGATGCGTATTCTCCTCATCACATTATTTCGTAAACATATGTATTTAGTTCAGTAACTAGTTATAGACAGAAAACGTGTACTGCATAGATTAAATAAGATGAAGCCAAACCATGGATACTTACTTCCTCAATGCTTGTGCTGTGATCGGTGGACAACTGCAACGCTGTCAACTTCATAGGTTGAGGAGAAACTGCATTCCTCACCTTGTTCATATCACTGACATCTACGGACTCTTCGATTATAGATTCTGCATTCAACCCACTATCAATAGGACCATTTGGTTCTGTACTAGAAACAGGGTTTTGAGGCTCATACTGCGCCACAATCGCTCGACTATCACCTACATTCATCACATACACATCCTCATCTCTCATCAAAGCTACCAATAAACAAGAACCCATCAGAGCCAGCTCTGGATACCGATCAAGAACCTTATCGGTCATATCCAAGTAACCAAGCTCAGCGATTTCAAGAGCCCTTGACATTGCTCTCAGCACCAATTCATGATCGACTGGACCTATCTTGCGCCTCCTCCCAGCGTTACTTATCCTTGGTTCCTCTACTCTGTTATTTTCCTCCACTTCCTCCTCCTCTTCCTCTTTCTCTTTCCCCGCGGCCAACCCAAACTTCCACGGGAACAAACTCCGACTACTCTCCTTATGATGATGCTTCATCAAAAATCCATGCTTTAATTTAGATAACAACAATGACCTTCTACTCGCTCCCGACCCAGCATTGCTCACACTAATTGCATCATCTACTGAAAAAGCAAATCTATCTGAACCCGATAAAACAAGCCCGTCTCCCGGATCCTCCTCAGCTAAAAATTCCCAAAGTCTCCTCCTCCTAACAGTAATCTCCCCTGATTGAAAAGTCACATTCTTAACTGTCCCGTTATCCGACTCTTCCAAATTCGATTCATGAATTCTTTCTTCTATTTCTCCCCCTTCACCCTCTACTGATTCCTTTGAATTTTCCGCTAAATTGACTTCTTGATTAGTACTACTAGAACCCTCATTGTCCCAAAACAGACCCTCTAATTCTTTATACATTGCTTTATAAAAATTACTCATCAAAAATTCAGGAGCATCAGGGCCATTAAACCCATCATAAATACCTACAAACAACCATCCAAGCTCCTCCGATACGACCACATGTACCCGATCCTCGCCTGCTTTCCCTAAAGCCCACTGCACATTACTCTCACCACCACAAGGCATTTCCACCTGCTCACTAGAAGGAACATCTTTCCGACCAAAGTTCCGTACCGGCACTACCCACGGCCGCTTTTTCTCCGAAAAATTCCGGTAAAACGCCTTCTTAATTCCCGAAATGCCCTTCCTCCTCTTCTTTTTAACATACATTTCCCCTAAAGGCGCCGAAAATGGCACCCTATTGCCGCCGTCGGACCCCAGGGCGGTACTATCTAAAGGACCGGAAAGGGCCCCACGCTCGATCGGGCCTGACAAGAAAAAGGCCCGGTCCATTTGCCCGGAGGCTTCACCGGCACCGCCGCGGGGAACCGGTTGCAAAGGCAAGGCACTAAACAACGACGTACTTTCAAAACCATTTACAATACTACCCTTGATACAACTTCCACCAAGACCTAAATTGTTATTTTCAGTAGTAGTAAAGGTAGCAGCGGCAGGGGCATCGTCATAAATATTATCAAGCTGAAGGACAGTACGGGGAGTGGCGGTATTAGCACTAACGGAAGCGCCGGAAATTGCACGGAACCCGGTTTCGGGTAAACCGGCTGGTCGAACCGGTGGTGGTGGTTCGGAATTATCAAACCGGGTGGACTGAGCTGGCGAAACGAACCGATCGGAATGCGTAGGGGAAACAAACCGAGCCGAAGACCGAACATAACAAAACGAATGGCCAAGTGTTTCATCTAGCGGTTCGGTTCCCGTGAAGATCACTTCCTCCGGTTCATCCGTCCGGTTCACCTCCGCCGGGTTGAAACACTGTGATAATCCCCCTCCCATCACATTCGGTTCATTTCCCACTCCCCCCACTATATATACAAAATTTCTGTATCTATAGAAATCTAGAGAGAGAAAGTTTGAAGAAGGAGGAGGAGGAGCTGGGTTTTTGCTTTGGTAATGTTATTGGGTGGATGTTTTGAAGAAATGGAAAGAAGAAAAAAAAAATGATAAGTAAAGAGAACACACAGTAAAGAGTGTATCTGTGTGTGTTTTTTTAGAGAGAGAAAGTAAGAGTTAAAGGAAAAAATAGTCAAATATACTGCTAGAGAGAGAGAGGGAAAAGCTCTCAAAGACTTGTGTTCTTCTTGCTTTTGTTTTCTATGTATATATAGAGTAAGATTTAAAATTTAATTGGTATCATAAATGTGTTCGTTTCACTTGTTTGATTGTTGATGTTGAAATATGTTTACTTTTTTATTATTAATAGTATTTAAGAAGATATATGAGTAGTTACTAATAAATATATTTGTTTCAACAGTTTCACAGTTTAAATTAAAGTTATAAATATGTTTGTATTTGAGTCGTTATTAATAAATAAGTTTGTTTAACAAGTTTGGCGTTTTATATTGAAGTATTGAAATATATTTGTATATGTGCCGTTCCTAATAAATATGTTTGTTTCAACAGTTTGACGTTTTAAATTAAAGTGTTGAAACATGTTTCTTTTTTAATATTAAGACTTAATCGGTATTTGGATTGTTCTTAATAAGCGAGTTTGTTTCAACGGTTTGAGTAGTTTAATGTAAGGTGTTGAAATATATTTCTCATTTCTTTTTTAAATATTTAATACATAATGAACATTTGAGTCGTTTCTAATAAATGTATTTATTTTAACTGTTAGACGATTTTAATAAGGTTCTGAAATATGTATATTTTTTTAATATTTAAGACTTAATCAATATCTGGGTCGTTTCTAATTAATGTTTTTGTTTCAACGGTTGGACGGTTTAAATTAGGTTGTTGAAACTTGTCTTCCTTCATAATTTATTATCAATTTATTTGAGGATTAAATTTAAAAATAGATAATAGTTGGTATGTTTAAAAAATACAAATTTTCAATTAGTTATCAATTGAAATTTATTATTATTGTGTTCAATACATACATCAACACTATAATTGGATCTCGTTCAACCTCTTATAAAATAGTGGCGGATCTAGAAGGGTTGAAAGTACGACTGCCCCTACATTTAAAAAAATAATAAATTACCCTTAGATTTTTTTTTTAAACTTTATAATATTATAATTAAACCTAAAAATTATTGTATATAAAATAAGTCCCTCAAACTCAAACACTAAGTTTCCAGATCCGCTATTGTTATAAAGGGAAAAGATTCCATTCGAGGTTTAAATCAAGGTTTTGAAACCCGTCCTAGATTGGTCGGTCAGACCGATTGAACCGCTGATAAGCATGCTTTGCGATCCGATTTGACCCCAAAATCGGTAGGAATAAAAAACATACTTCCTTTGTTCAACTGGGTAAAATCTGGCGGTCGTACCGTTTAACCCAGAAACTGGAATGGGTTTAGTAGAACTGGCCGAGTCTAATATGTTGTAATTTTTTTAAAAAAAAATGGTTATTCTAATTGAGATTGTTATTGTCTTGTTGGATTGCCTGTGATTTATGTTTATTATTTAATCTTGTTTGTAAACTTTATTGCTTATTTTGAGTTTTAATATAAGGACCTATGAGTTGTTACTGAATTTACATAACATGTTGTTAATTTTCAAGTTTATATTAAGTTGGTGTTTTAAGATTTGAATTTGTGCATCCCATATTAGTTGGAAAATTTCACATTATTTTATTTTAAATAATAGTTATATATTATTTATTTATAATATTTATGACGTCACCGGTTCAATTAACGGGTCGATGAC
>JAOWBF010000025.1:51014-61400 GCA_028566175.1 Vinca major
GTAAAAAATGAATTTGAATTAAGAATAAACAATTTCGTATTCGTTTGCATCTATTTACAAACCTAAGACCTAACTACAAACTCCACCACTCCTTGTTTCTTTTGGTAATTTCAATCAGTTTCCATCCATGGTCAGCATCTACTTGTGTACAATCGCCTTCTCTGGCCCCCCAAAATATCTTCAAAGTATTTAGGGTTACCTTTCAAGATTTATTACAGTTTTATACCCCTAGCCCTAGGTCATGGTTGGTTGAACTTTAGTCCATTTATCTTAAAACAGCCTCAGAGCCCTCAGGACCATTAGTCAACGATTAATCTGCTAAACTATACCCCCTTTATTTAAAGATAGTATTACAAAATTATTTATATCTGACTAAAGGTGTATTGAAATGTGAGTTCTATCCTAATCTTAGAGAGAAACCCATTCTTTCTCAACAATTTTTAAATGAATCAGAATTAACATATATATGGGTATTGTACAAATGTACAATTATAATAAACATTCAATTCTAACATTTTGGATACAAACACACTGAAAAATGGAAGCCACAAATAAGCTATATTTAGTTACTAAAGTGAAAGAAAAAAAGAAAAAACCCGGATTTTGTGGTCATGAGACATCTAGAGGTAGTTTAACAATTTTTCTAATATAAATCAAGTTCACGTGTATTTTGTGATTCGAAATTAGACACGTATACTCATGGCCTAATATATAACAGAACGATTCGTAGTTTAAAAACAAAAAGGATTAAATTGCAACCACACCCATAACCCTAGGGGTATCAAACTATAATAAAACCCTTTCATTTTATTCTCACTGCGGGTTTTAGGATAAGGTTTTATTAGTATAGCATAAGATTCATGTTTCATTCCATTCATTCAAAACCTCTTCTCTACTGCTAATACTTCCCCCCTTCTTCATCCATGGCTGCAAAACTCTCCATAGCATTAGATGTTCATTATTGCTCAGACAGAAACCATCAATCATTCTTCACTTCACCACAAAGATTTTCCAACAAAAGATTCACAAAAACAAAGATCATTTGTACCTCATCATCAAAACTTCCCCCAAATGTAACAGAATCTCAAAAGAAGAGCAAGAAAAACCCTTCTTTATCTGAGCAGCTAAGGCCACTTTCCACCACAATTCTTTCTGACCAACCACCAAACCAGATTACCCAAAACCAACTCTTATCCAAACCCAAATCCATTTGGGTCAACCCGGCCAAGCCCAAACCATCTGTGCTCTCTTTACAGCGCCAAAGGAAGTCAGGGTACTCTTACAATCCTCAAATCAGAGACCTCAAGAACTTTGCCAAGAAGCTAAATGATTGTGACCCTTCTGATGAGGCTGGTTTTAAGGCAATACTTGAAGAAATCCCACATCCACCCACCAAAGAAAATGCACTTTTGGTGCAGAATTGTTTAAGGTCATGGCAAAGTTCTTTACTTTTCTTCAATTGGATTAAGACCCAGAATTTGTTTGAGATTGAAACAATTTTTTATAATGTTGTTATGAAATCTTTGAGGTTTGGAAGGCAATTTCAGCATGTAGAGGATCTTGCAAATGAAATGATTGAGAAAGAAGTTGAGCTTGATAATATTACTTACTCTACTATTATTACTTGTGCTAAAAGATGTAATCTTTTTGACAAGGCTGTGGAATGGTTTGAGAGAATGTATAAAACTGGATTGATGCCTGATGAAGTGACTTATTCTGCTGTTTTGGATGTCTATGCTAAGTTGAGGAAGGTTGAAGAGGTTATAAGTTTGTATGAGAGAGGTAGAGCTAGTGGGTGGAAGCCTGATCCCATTGCATTTGCTGTTTTGGGAAAGATGTTTGGTGAAGCAGGGGATTATGATGGGATTAGGTATGTGTTGGAAGAAATGAAATCACTTGGGGTGCAGCCGAATTTGGTTGTTTATAATACTTTGTTAGAGGCAATGGGAAAGGCTGGTAAGCCTGGTTTAGCTAGGAGTTTGTTTCAAGAAATGGTTGATTCAGGGGTTAGACCTGATGAAAAGACCCTAACAGCATTGATCAAGATTTATGGGAAGGCAAGGTGGGCTAGAGATGCATTGGAGCTTTGGGAACGGATGAAATCGAATAAATGGCCAATGGATTTTATCTTGTATAATTCATTGTTGAGTATGTGTGCTGATCTTGGATTAGAAGAGGAGGCTGAGGGGCTTTTTGCAGATATGAAAGAATCTGAACGTTGTAAGCCGGATAGTTGGAGCTATACAGCAATGCTTAACATATACGGAAGTGGGGGAAATGTTGAGAAGGCTATGAAGTTGTTTAATGAAATGTCTGAGACAGGCATTGAGCTTAATGTAATGGGCTGCACTTGTTTAATTCAGTGCCTAGGGAGAGCAAAGAGAATTGATGATTTGGTTAGGGTGTTTCAGACCTCAGTTGATGGTGGAATCAAACCAGATGATAGGCTTTGTGGGTGCTTGTTATCGGTTTTATCCTACTGCAATGGTGCTGATGCTGATAAAGTTCTTGATTGTTTAAAAAGAGCCAATCCAAAAATGGTTTCTTTTGTTAAGTACCTTGAACAAGAAGAAGCTAATTTCTCCATAGTGAAGGAGGAATTCAAGGTTATACTTGGCAACACTGCTGTGGAATCAAGAAGGCCATTTTGTAACTGTTTGATTGATATTTGTAGGAACAGGAATCTTCAAGAGAGAGCTCATGAGCTTCTCTATTTAGGGACCGTGTTTGGATTATATCCCGGTTTGCATACTAAGACGGCAGAGGAATGGCGGCTAAATGTCCGGTCACTTTCTGTTGGTGCAGCAAACACTGCACTTGAAGAATGGATGGGAACTCTCACAAAGATAGTTCAACGTCACGAGGATTTGCCGGAATTGCTGTCTGCGAGTACGGGAGCAGGAACTCATAAGTTCTCTCAAGGCTTGGCTGGTGCATTTGGTTTACATGTAGGGAAACTTGCTGCACCATTTAGATTGAGTGAGGAGAATCCTGGTCTTTTTGTGGCAACTCGAGATGATGTTGTATCTTGGGTGCAATCCAGAGCTGCGCCAGTTGCAGCCTGACAGTCGGTCTAATTGTAATTACCCATAGCTTTCAAGATTTTGATCAAAAGACTTTTGTTTTTAAAATGATTTCATTTTTCAAGTTTTCATACTTGGGGGTTTCCCTTCCAAACAGTCACTTGCAAGTACTCAAAATTTCAGCTTTACAGAGCATTTTGGTGAAACATTTTTTTTTCTATTGATAAGCCGCATAGGTGTAAACCCACCTCAAAAATTACAGATTCTCGCCTTTGACTATTACGGATGTCCCCACAAACACCATATTACAGATAGCTTTTTCCAGCTAAAAGCAAAGAAGAAAAATTCACAAATGAACGAACAAATCCTCCATCTGCAGAACTTGAAATGGAATAAACAAATGGAAAGAAGAACCCTAAGCACTTCCAGCGTCCCCAACTACAAAAATTTCTATCCTTGAACAAAATCCTATTTTTCTGGAGTTTCCCCAGCCACTGGGTGAAGATGGCATGAGCCCAGAAAAGTGGGTTCTTGCCCTTCCCGGCATCTTTTTAACATGGACCAACAGAACAGAGCTTTGAGATAACTTTTGTAAAGAGAAGAAGCCATCAATTATGGTATTCAGGGGTATTTTCCTGATGATTTCCAGATCCTTCCTTCGAGTGATATCACCATAACAGTAACGTCATCATGGTACTTTCTGCGATCGCCTGTAGGGATATCCAGCAATTCATGAAATTCCATTCCTGCAAATATTAGAGAATTCAGTTCCAATTTCATCACACTAGAGCATGTGCTCTCCATGCATTAAACCAAAAGAGAAGTCGGGTTGTACATAAACCACGGAGCATATTATGAGGCTATTTGTACTTCAAGAGAAGCAAATGGCAATTCAAAGGGGCCATTTCGCCTAAAACCATTGATAAGCATTTCCATACGTGTAAATTCGAAAGCATAACGAAAAAGTTCAAGAAGAGATCACGTGACTCTCCATCACTCAAGAAAATAAAAGACAGCGTGTAATCGGCAAATGATAAAATCAAAATGGCAAAAATAGTTGTGTGATCATAGCTCAAAGTTGAGCAAAAGAAGTCATGATACGAGCACGACTTAGGAAAAAGTAGTGACAAAAATCCAAGCTCAATTTATTACCTCAAAATCTATCACACAAGAACAGCAAAAAGAAGTCAAATTTAATCCAAAAGAGCAGACTTAGAAACTCAAGGATCAATGGGAAGAAATTTGAATTTTCAACATCAAGTACATAAAGCTAACATTCATAAAAATCACATAGTTTGATAAATAGGTTCTAGGTTGCTTTCTTGACATCCAAAGTCAAACTCAAGGACCCTAAAACCAACAAAGATTTGCAGAATTATTGTGACACTTTAGCTGACTTCAAGGGTTAGTTCTTTTTCGTCTAAATTTAAACAGCAAGAGAAAAAGTAACTTATTAGAAAGGCTTCGTTCTCAATGAGCTTAACTGAGACTGCATGAGGTAAATCCACACCTGCTTTTTTGGCTGCACGAACTAGAAGCTCCTCTATCAGGTGCTGAGCAGGGTCTCCATCTGGGAACTTCTCCATAAAATTCTCAACAAAGGAAATCACCTCCTGGTTACTCAAGTACTGATATAAGCCATCAGAAGACAACACCAAAAATTGATCTCTGGGACACAGTTTGTGATGTCGAAGAGAAGGTGTACATGATATGTATGGTGCAGTACCAATGTAGTCATTCCGGAACATTTCCAGTAAGGCATCATTCCATTTGGGCTGCATTATCAAGCATCTTAAAACATTAACCAGACTAGCGAAGCTGTTGGAAACAAAGAGTGCAAGTCTGAAGTCATATAAAATATGATTAAATTTCTTTGCCTCGTAAAACCAACTTGTGCAGTGGTTCAATTGTAAACTACATGAATGAGCAACTCCAGAAAAACCAGACAATAACAAGTCCAATGGTCTGACAACTTTTTGATAATAAATTGAGTGATGCCAGCATAGGAAAACAGTCTCTAAAACATATATCAAACAAAAGAGAATGACAATGCACAAACCAACAGAACCAAGATTGTCTCGAGTATAAAGCAGCCTAAAAGGTGATGTCTCAATTTTTATCAAATGCAAAGTGAAAACCAGACGCTGAAGGATCTTACAGCATTATTGCAACATTATTCCAAAAATAGTGGTGTCTTGTCCATCTTAGCAGGAAAGACATATTGCAAATAAAAGTGATAACATGATCAAAATCATCAGCTCACATGGCATCCTGGAAATATGATGGGAAGTGTGGAACTGAGGGACCACATACAACAAAAGTTGGAATGAACTAAACATCTACAGCTAACATGATGTCTGTAGAACCAGAATATTTTGATGAAAACAAGTTACAGTTTACAAAAGTTCGCGATTTCATCTACCAACAAGACAAGGCAGAATAAAACAAAATAACAAGACTAGTAGTTAGTAAAAGGTATGTTATGATACAATCACAAGGAGGAAGCCGTTTTTCATGCTAATTTGAACTAAAACTAATGCCAATTGCAGTATGATTTCTCCATGCATAACTATAATAAATTATAAAACTAGAAGAGAAAAGAACGAAAAAGAAAGTAACATTTGATAAAACTCCATATGCTAGAAAATATGCAATGTGATTTTCTTCAGATAGTGAAGATTGAGAACAAATAGAGTATATGGTTTAGTAACCAAACCTGTTTAAGGAAACCAGCTCCAAAAGCACGGGTAACCTTAAGACGGCCTTTAACTCGATCATTGGCAATACAATTCCTGTCATCAGGGTGTTCATTCTTGATCCTGATAACTTCCTGGCAAAAGATAGGGAAAAGCAGTGTATAAGAGCTTGAAATGTTAGAAATATAGGAAACGGTTGCACTGTCAACGTTCTCAGAGGCACACACATGAATATTATGGGGAAAAAATTAATGGTTGGCACTGAAAAATAGAATGTCTAAAAAAAAGATCTTTAACTTCCAGACAAACTGAAAAGCGAACACATGTTCAATCTCTAATAAACCCACTTTTTATAATACGCCCATCAAATGGAAGTCGAAAACCAGAAAACAAACCAACCGTCTGTTTGAAGCTAACAAGAAGCTTCTTCTAGTCATCATCCTTGTTCTTTTGTGCAGAAATAATTCAAACAAAGGACTAGACAAAAGAGGGAAAAAATACCGGCAGAAAGAACCAAAGAGGGAAACTTCCTCAAATTTTCCTTTACAAAAGTCAATGACTACAATCTCACGTCATAAACAAATTTTGATATCACCTCGTATCACAACAAAAATCTTGAGCATTTATGGTGATAGTACAAGGAAACTTTCCAACTCAGCAATCCAAACACTCAAAATCAAAAGATTGACATCAATCTGATCCGGATATTCATTGAGGCAGACATAACGGGGTTCAAATTCATAAGGATCTGCATTGAATCCATTGTTGAATGAATTATTCAGTGAAAGGAAAATGTCCAAACTAACAGTACCTTTGAAATGGAGATGCTATGAATGGTCTAAACAACAATCTAATATGTTGCCAGAACTCACCTTCAAGAAAAGTTAATAACATAGCCGAAGTAGCTTTGGCTTTTGACAACTAACAATTCTATTGTAATTGTGTCGCATAAATAAAAGATATGAAAAAGTCCAAAACTTGGCATGGAAAGATGATCAAAGAAACTATTAGAGTTATGGAAGGATAAGGAAGACTGCAGATGAATTCAGGCTACTCTATGAGAAGATAAATGTACTGAAAATGAGGGTTACTTTAGGAATTGAGAGACAACGAAGTCAAGATGAGTTGGTCAAAGACTGGCAGATATCAAGAGAACGAGTACTATCTCCGGCCATCATCTGAGAAATTGATAACCGAAGCCACATGACAGAGAGAAATTATAATAGCCACAAAAGGAAAACCTTAACAAGTATGCACTTAAAGCAATAAAAACATCACTTCATTTCAAAGACATTTTGAGTATGCATATTTATTTAGTTCAGATGCTTATTCTCCTCACTGCATCTAGTAACTAACTACATAAAGAACTGCATTGAATAGATTAAATAAGAAATTCATAATTACACAAGCAATAATAGTTGCAAATGATTGATATTCCAGAAAGCAGAAATAGCCAACTAAAATCATGGAAGGGACTCTTTTACGTTCACGTTCTCGTAAAAACCAAAGGTTAATTATTTCAGAGAATGCAATGATGTTTCTCTCTGTTAAAGCATAGAAAGAATCCAGGAAGAACACAATAAGGCTGTTTTTTTTCACAAAATATGGGATGCAAATAACCTTGACGTAATCTTTGGCAAATAATGTCAGAAACAAGATAATATTGCCTCTCGTCTTTATAAGAATCAGCCAATTAAAGGAACAATGCAACTTCTTCAATTCGAATTAATCAGAGAACTCAAGGGCACATGATATTCAAATCTTTTCTGAGCACGAGAAAATTAGATTAATCCAAACCATGGATACTTACTTCCTCAATGCTTGTGCTGTGATCAGTGGACAACTGCAAGGCTGTCAACTTCATAGATTGAGGAGAAGCTTCATTCACCGCCTTGTTCTCCCTATCACTGGCATCTACCGACTCCTCTATTATACATTCCACATTCAACCCACTGTCAATAGGACCATTTGGTTCAGTACTAGAAACAGGTTCTTGAGGCTCATACTGCGCCACAATCGCCCTACTATCACCTACGTTCATCACATACACATCCTCATCTCTCATCAACGCTACCAACAAACAAGATCCCATCAGAGCCAGCTCTGGATACCGATCAAGAACTTTATCGGTCATGTCCAAGTAACCAAGCTCAGTGATTTCAAGAGCCCTTGACATTGCTCTCAACACTAATTCATGATCAACTGGACCTATCTTCCGTCTCCTCCCAGCATTACTACTCCTTGGTTCCTCTACTATATTATTTTCCTCCACTTTCACCTCCTCTTCCTCTTTCTCTTTCCCTGCCGCCAACCCAAACTTCCACGGGAACAAACTCCGACTAGTCTCCTTATGATGATGCTTCGTCAACAATCCATGCTTTAACTTAGATAACAACAGTGACCTTCTACTCACTGCCGACCCAGCATTGCTAACACTAATTGCATCATCTACTGAAAATGCAAACCTATCTGAACCGGATAGATCAAGCCCGTGTTCTGGATTCTCCTCAGCTAGAAATTCCCATAGTCTCCTCCTTTTAACAGTAATCTCCCCTGATTGAAATGTCACCTTCTTCACTGTCCCCTTATCCAATTCTTCCAAATTCGATTCATTACTTCTTTCTTCTATTTCTCCCCCTTCACCCTCTACTGATTCCTTTGAATTTTCAGCTAAATTGACTTCTTGATTAGTACTACTAGAATCTTCATTGTCCCAAAACAGACCCTCTAATTCTTTATACATTGCTTTATACAAATTACTCATCAAAAATTCAGGAGAATCAGGCCCATTAAACCCATCATAAATACCTACAAACAACCATCCAAGCTCCTCTGAAACGACCACATGTACCCGATCCTCGCCGGCTTTACCTAAAGCCCACTGCACATTACTCTCACCACAAGGCATTTCCAGCTGCTCACTTCCGGCCCCACAACTAGGATGAGCAACATCTTTCCGACCACCAACAAAGTTTCGAACGGGCACTACCCACAGCCGCTTTTTCTCCGGAAAATTCCGGTAAAATGCCTTCCTAATCCCCGAAATGCCCTTCCTCTTCTTTTTTACATACATGCCCCCCAAAGGAGCCGAAAATGGCACCCTGTTACCACCATCGCAACCCGCGGCCGTACTATCTAACGGCCCTGAGAGGGCCCCACGCTCAATCGGGCCTGACATGAAAAAGGTCCAGTCCATTTGACCGGATGCTTCACCGGTACCGCCTCGTGGGACCGGCTGCAAAGGTAAGGCACTAAACGACGACGTACTTTCAAAACCATTTACAACACTACCCTTGATACAAGTGCCAACACCTAAATTGTTACTCTCAGTAGTAGTAGTAGTAGTAGCAGCGGCAGGGGCATCGTCGTAAATATTGTCAAGTTGAAGGACAGTACGGGGAGTTGCGGTGTTAGCACTGACGGAAGCGCCGGAAATTGCACGGAACCCGGTTTCGGATAAACCGGCCGGTCTAGATGATTTTTGAACCGGTGGTGGCTCGGAATTATCAAACCGGAGGGACTGAGATGGAGAAACGAAGCGATCGGAATGCGTAGGGGAAACAAACCGAGCCGACGACCGAACATAACAAAATGAATGGCCAAGGGTTTCATCAAGCGGTTCAGTAGCCGTGAAGATCACATCCGGTTCGGACCGGTTCACCGCCGGGTTGAAACACGGAAACAGCTGCGAGAATCCTCCGCCCATCACATTCGATTCATTTCCCACTTCCCCCCTCTCTAAAACTTGACCTCTATATACAAAATTTCTGTATCTATAGATAGAGGGGAAAATAAATTTGTAGAGAGAGAAAGTAGAAGAAGGAGGAGCTGGGTTTTGCTTTGGTATATGTATATATAATGTATTGGTGGATGCGTTGGAGAAATGCCAAGTAAAGAGAACACACAGTGAAGAGGTATCTGTGTGTTTCTTAGAGAGAGAAAGTGAGAGGAACAAGAGTCAAATATACTGAGAAAGAAATAGTTTTATATTCACTCTATTCTTATTTAATGGACAGTCAAAAAATATATATATCTAAATTAATTATCATTTATAATCTTTTATTAACTGTTAACAAATTATTACAATTATACCTCTAATATATCTTTTATTGGAAAAGTAGAAAAGGGAGGAAGGAAAGGATATTATTAGAATTGTGGTGAAAATATTACAATTTATTTGAGTTCCTTAATTTTTTTAAAAATGTCTTCAACATCCTATAATGAGAAATAGAAATAAAATTATTCAATGAGTTAAATTTAAAATGTAAATTCAGATCAATAAATATAATATACATAGGATAAAATGTCAGTTCTTTTTTCAGTGAATTGACTCTTCTGGCGAGAGGGGGAAATGCTCTCAAAGTCTCATCTCAAGTGTGGGTTGTGCGTGTTTTTCTTTGTAGAGGAAGTAAAAAACGATGAGTAGAAAATAGTCTTCTCTCATGTTGCTTTTGTCATTTGAATTTTTTTAAATTTGTATTTTGAACAAATGTTACAAGTTAAAGATATTTTTAGACGAAGATAAATTTATTGAGTAGATAGCATTAACAGTACGGATATTATGCGGAATCATTTTTCTTAATATATATACAAAACGTCTCAAAACATATTTTAGTATTCAGAATAGGTGTTCTACGTGGTAAAAATAGAATATGTGTTCTGAGACC
>JAOWBF010000026.1:0-16230 GCA_028566175.1 Vinca major
ACAGTCCTTATACCACCACCACCGCCTCCCTATCCACTTCTTCAACTAGATCTGATCCGTTCAATTCAATAGATCATCGCCTTTTGGAACTTAGAAGGAAGAAGAAGATGACTCCGGCTAACTTAGCAGTACAGTTTGGAGACACAACCTACACCAAGGTGTTTGTCGGAGGCTTGGCTTGGGAAACTCAAAAGGAGACCATGAAGAAGTACTTTGAACAATTTGGTGATATCCTTGAAGCTGTCGTCATCACTGATAAGGCTACCGGAAGATCCAAAGGCTACGGTTTCGTATGCTCCTAATCCCTCTTTTTACTTCATCATATCCTTTTTCACAATTTTTCGTGATCCTATGTATGTACACAAATTGCATGATCAATTACCAATGAGATCGCCTCTCCGGCATAGCCTCGAGACGTGTCTCGTATTTCAGGATCAGAAAATTTTAATATAAAAATTTACAGAATGAGATTGTCTAACAAATAAGTTTCATAAGGTCTTTTTCTTTCGTTTTTCTCTTGTATATAAAAGCACTTTGAGCTAATTAAGAGTTTTCGAATTTAGGTGACTTTTCGGGAACCAGAAGCAGCAATGAGAGCATGTGTGGATCCAGCTCCAGTTATTGATGGAAGGAGGGCTAATTGCAATCTCGCTTCCTTGGGTGTTCAAAGATCTAAACCTTCTACCCCTAAACATGGTAGTTTCATCATTCACTTTTTTTTGTTCATTTGCTTTTGTGTTGGGTACTTTATTTGATATCACATGCGATTAAAATCTTAATTAACTTCCCAACTAATTGTGCGAATGATTCGACATTAATTCTTTTTAAACCTTCTCCTTCAATATTTCATGTCAGACCGTTTACCTTTTTTCAGATAGCTTCAGCACCTTGCTGCCGTATGTGAAACCCTTAGTTTTGCCACAAAAAAAAAAAAAAGATTATATTTACGGTCATCACATGAGTCTCTAGTTGGCAAAACATTTTGAGGGAAAACAAGTCCATCCATTCCCATCTTTGCCTCAGCGTGAATATTCTTCCCATTTTGGAACAACAAGTAGCAAAGTTGTATGGTATCCTATATATGCTTTAGTAATACATGAATGAGGGTTTTGAGTTGAGCCCACTTGATAATTACTTTGCGACTGGTACCATCCATTATGTTTTGAAAAAGCATGACAGCTCATTCTTTAACTGCTGAACCAACATTACTTTTGCTTTTTCATTTGCTGTTAATTTTACCTTTTGTTTTTGTTTGTGTTGAACGTTTTAGTTTTAAACATAAAAAGTAAAGGGGTATATTACCTCACCGAAGAGATTTAGCCCAATAAGATTAAATCAAAGGTTACGTATAACCCAAAAAAATTCTGGAAGCTTGAGCATTTCAGACCATGCATAATTATCCTTCTCATTTTCTTGTCTGTGAGAAATATCTTTAGTTAGTTATAAAATATACTTTCGTCTGAAATTAAATTATTCTTTTTTTATACAAAATGAATAAAAATGTGGACATTCTGGAGGGATTATATGCTACTACTATTTGTGGATTATAGAGGCAACACGAAAATAAGAAAAAGAAAGTGGACTACTATGTACATATTTTGTTGCATGTAATCTATGATGATGATGGGTACTTAAGTCATGAGTGCTGAAAACGCAGCAGGAGGAGGAGGCAGGAATTTTCGGGTAATGAGCGCATTTCACGCAGCAGCAGCAGCAGGAGGATATCAAACAGGAGGTGGGGTGGGAACAGCTTTTCCATCTGCTGCAACCTTCCCTCATTATGCCATCCAACAAGGCGTTCCTTACAATCTCTATGGGTATACGTTTATGCTTTGCTGTACATATGTTATGTTGCCTTTTTCATGTTCCTCTCTCTCTCTCTGGATCTCTCTCTCTCTCCACTTTTGGTCTTTTGGAGACTGGTGCACGTGCTTTGCCAACTCATGCACAACCATCTTCATTAAACTAGCATTACGCATGCTCATCCACCTCAACCCCCAAATTCACTAAACTCTTTCTTGGAGTCTTGAAGATCACAGTACTAGCCATAATATATAATCAACGAAATAGGAATTTCATATTAGATGATACTGTACTATTTTCCAAGCATAATTATGTTTTACCATCATTATGTATTCTCCTTCTCATTTACAGTAATAGTAGTTGCATGAAAATGTGTAGGGTCCACTAAACCCAGTACATGCAATCATATACTTGAGCTTGTGTTAATCAGATGTATAACAAAAGGATGGAGAGGACCACTCATTTTACTATACAGTATTATTGAACAGTACATATAACACTCATTTTACGCATGACATTGATGCTTGTGTACCAAGTTTCATCTATGATATTGATGCTTTTCCTTTTCTTTTCTCAGGTACTCCCCCTACTCGGCTGACTATACTTATCCAACGGTTCGTAACCATACTTTTCCTTTCCACTCTCATCTAAGTGTTAAGGAGCATGTGAAGTTCCAATATGAAAATCCTAATTAAAATCTTGAAGAGATCTAAATTTTGAAAGAACACTAAGAGTGGATTTGGATTGGGTCCAAATTCAAACATAAACTTTCACTTTTACGCAACTCTAGAGGTTCGGACTCAAGCTAAACTAGACCAGACCCAGTTCACTTAAACTTTAATAATCATGTCTTCCTATTATTAAAGATACTATTAATGAAGTATTGTGTCTAATATTTTTATTTATGTTCTATATTAATTTTTAAAAAAACTAGCATATTACAGTTTTACAGTAAAGAGACAAATGAACGATAGAGCGAGGTAAAAGATCCGGCCAATTACTACATTTTGACCTCTGTTTTTATATTTTAGAGTTTAACGATCAAATAACTTTTCCACATTTATTTAGAAAGCCACTCGTTCTCAATTCTCATGCATGGGACTTGTAATGTAGTGGATCTAGAATCGCGCCAACCAGATGAAGTCAAAACTTTTTCAACATTTTTATCCCCATTTCATTTCGTGTCGGCTATTTATCCATGTAAATTTTGCACCTTTTCCCCGCCATTTTGTCTTGATATGTTTCTCTATCGGTTGAAAATCCTCTATCTCCGTTCCCGTCTCCATCCTTATCCCAACCAATCAGAATTTACTATATAAATATTTTTTTCAATTATATATACACTGGGTGAATTGTGATTGGCGTGGACTGAAGATTTTTTTGCTTCTCTATCTAATAGTTTATTAAAATCATTTTACCGAGACAAAGACAAATTCTCATTGTTATCCATCAAAAGCAGTCAAAGCAAGTTAATTATTTCAGTCCCCTTTAGTAGTAAGAATTTACATGGATAAGAATTTCTTCTTGCTACTTGAAATATAGAGTGTATGCAGTATTATCAGGCAATTTAATGATGTGCTTAAGCACTAATGCTTTTTGATTAATGTACAGAGTTACTACAGCGTATATGGAGGGGCAACTGCTCAATATCCAATATACGGTTCTGGTACTGGCGGAATGGTAACTGGCGCAGCAGCGGCAGCCGCAGCTTTCTATCCCTATCTGAACTTTGGTGAAGGCAACAATGGCGGCACAACTGGCTATACAGCAAGCCAAGGCTATGGCATTCAGTATCCGCATCACCTCTTCCAGTATTCAGCAATGAGCTCAGCTGGTGCTTATCCCCAACACTATGGTGCGGGTGCCCCAATCTCTCTTGCTCCCGCCACTACTCCACTCCAATCAGGTTTGCACTTTACACACTAGCTACTACTATTCTTTCCCAACTCTTTAATTTCCATGGACGTGACATGGAGTTTAGCATATTGAGGCCCACCCTCTAAGAACTTGATAAAGAGAGCCCACAATACTATTACATCAACCATCCTACATTAATTTTTCTTGCTTACAATCTGGATTAATGTAGTTTGGAAGATTTTATTATTTCTCATCTCTCATCTCTCATCTCTCATTATCAACAAATTATGAAAAAAATTGTGACAATAGGAAAACTATGAAATTTGAAGGGAGATTTAGTAAAATATATAACAGTTATTTATAAACGAAACAGAAAATGAGACATATGATCCCGAATCATTAAAATTGATTTGAACATTTGATCCATAATTCTTGTGTTCCTCTCTTTAGCTATTTCAATCACCTAAAAGGGGTACTAATATCTTTGACAGTTTGCTTTGCTGTGCCACAGGCGTGACCATCGCTGTACGTGCAACAGTTCCTCATCGTTAAGACAAGGAATCGAAATGATCAGAGAGACATTCCTTTGAAGCTACGTACTCTTATCATGTCATCAAAAAGATTCTCATGAACCTACCGTTGGCCTAACCATGGTTCTCTCTTCCTCTGCTCTCTCTCTCTCTCTCCCTCTCCCTCTCTTCTATGGAAACCCATGAATGGGGTCTGGGTTTTTTCCATACAAAGAGAACACAGACACCCCCTGTAGGGGTGGCCTCGGACTCGGGAGCAAACATTTCTATGTGTCAAATATCTCTTCTCTTGGACGGAAAGGTTCCAAACAAGAGAAAGGGAAGCATGCATGTGCATTTCATCACCAACTCCAGCTATTTGAAACGGCCGAGTTGCTGGTGGTTTTTCCTTTTCATGT
Source organism: Vinca major (assembly GCA_028566175.1). Lineage (NCBI taxonomy): Eukaryota > Viridiplantae > Streptophyta > Magnoliopsida > Gentianales > Apocynaceae > Vinca > Vinca major. The sequence continues at coordinate 4,589 of JAOWBF010000026.1, forward strand.
TTAGCCCTTGGAAAGGCTAAACAAAAGTAAAAGTTATTTTCAAATTCAATTGGCGCCCAAAAGGCTCATAAAATAGTCGGCAGCACAACTTTATTTCTTCAACTTTGTAAATTAATTCATCAGTAAGTAGTAGTAGCAGCTAGTTTTTCAACTTCAAAATCAAGTCTTGCAACAGCTAGTCCCTTCAGCCTTACTGTTGCTTGTTTAAAAAGCTTTTTCCAAAACTAGTGGTAGTTTAGGGGGTAAGAAGGATGGGGGCAAGGAAAGTTCCCAAGTTTTTGTTGGTCTTAACTACTAGTCTTAGACTTTTAAAACTGTGACTAGTCAGTTTAAAATCTTTTTCTTTTGCAATTTCAGTTTAAATATCACACTGTGTTTTAAAACTTGGATAATCGATCATTCCCAGGGTCGGGATGATGTTCGATTCCAAATCTTGAAATTTCATGTTTTTTCTTTTTTGTAAATTCAATGTGGCTAAGCTCTTGGGGAGTTTTTGGCCTCTTTTCAGTGAAGAATTAGTATGTAGATGATATTTTGTAAGCGGTAGATGTTAGGTAATTGCATAAATAGTTTAAGAACTCCATCGAAAGGGCCGTGGAGTTCAAAATGCACAAGTAAGTTACCTTACGGGAGTTATTTTGGTTCTCTCTTAAGGTTCTTTTTTTTCTCTAAGACAACCATGGTTAGGACTCTGGTCATCTTCATCGTTGGCATCGACTTCGTGATTGCCGCTCTCTTTCTACCTTTCTCTCATGTTAAAGCAGATTATATTAATAGTACTACATTCGTTTATGCTTTGGATTGTAACTAGGAAAAGTCCATTTCTCTCCCATCCATCGACCTTGGTTGAGAATGGTTACTTTCACTTACTGCTTAATTTGTTTCGAGTAAATTAGAGCTGCTTTTCCTAATCTCTGTTCTAAAGCCAATAACAGGCCTACTTATCTAAATTGCCTCCCTTTAATTGTCTTTTCTCCCTCCTTTTTTTAAATGAAAATTTTTAATACGGAACAAGTTCACACGGACCTTATAATTCAAAATAAACCGCGTCATTACAAAATTGTCGCTCTCCTCACCGCTCTATTGTCATAGTATTCAAAAATGGATGCGCAGAAAGGTCTTTTTCTATATGCAAATTATTAAAGGCATATATGATTGATTATAAGACCACAAGTATGGTTCAAATACATTATCAACTCTTCCACGCCTGCCCACCTTTTTTAAAGAAAAGGCCACAAGCACGTTCTTCGTTACTCATTGGGTGCTATCTGGAAACTTTTTGTGGGGTCAATTTGGAAGTTCGAGTAAAGGTTTTGCATCTTCTAGGCAAAACTTTCATCCTTAGACCAGTGTCATCCAGTGTATAGCATCTTCCAGTTTAGTTAGAATACCAGTCATTTCATCAATAATGATGAGAACAAATCTGAATTTCAAAACTCAGTTTTTTTTGCATCCAATAGTGAGTAGAAGTTAACCATCAAATCCATGCTTTTTAAAAAAGGGGGAAAAAGAAAAACCATCATTTTCCTTATCACTATTTGAAGTTGCCACACAAAACTATAGACCATCTGGAAGACAATCTCATACAAAGATCTTACAAAAATTGGAACCCAATGCTGGAAGTCCCAGATAGATAAACAATTTCTCCATCAAAGAGATCAGTCCATTTTGTTACACATTCTACTGGAAATCCCCATTTCCCCCTATAATCAAATGAATTGAGGGCACAACTCAAAAAGTCCTAGAGTATTTCCTGATTTCGTACATTATAGAGGAGATGGAAACAAGATCTTTGTTAAGTGCAGAGCCCCCAGCAATCTTTTTTATACAATCAGAAAGCCTTGTATAGTAGAGAAGTAATTGAGTCAAAGCAGCTCTTAAGATTTCCATACCGCATAGGAAATTGCTGAAAGATCTGATCACATCATTGTGCATCATCTCTATTGCATTTTTCCATCTACTTGCAAAATCCTTCACAAGTGGCTCCACTTCCCCTACCGATATGCTCCTCTCCGAAGCAGCTGTTGGGTCCTCAGCTGTATAAAAAGTCATGGATCAGCACATCTTAATATACTTTTTTAAGGGTGTGGATGATCTTTGGCCTACAAAAAATCTACTTACATGCTCTCGTCTTTACAAACTTTATCAGATCACTGAAATGCTCCAAAAGCAGTTCTTCCTGCAAGAGCATGAACAAGCTATCAAATAACTATAATTAACAATGAAACATCAGATAATATATCAAAACTTTAGCTCAACTCCACAAGAGTTTATCAACGGGATCTGACTCTACTGTTAATATTCTTATGTCTACGAAATGTCTAATCCTTCAACAGGGGAAAAAATTCAGCCAGCACAAGGGAACTGAAAGTGGTGAATCTAAGGAGCTCATAACCCTTTATTACTTACTACAGATACCCTCGACCTCTTTGCACATCAAATTAGGAGAACACGGACAAAAATCTCACTTAAAATACATACCACAAAAATTGCAGTATTATTCTTCAGCAAGTCTTCAAAGTATAATTGGATTTTCCCACCTTCTGGACCAGCTTCCTGAAATTCATTGGGATGTTAAACATATGTTGTAGAATACAAATGCAGATACCATCAAACAACATCGTATCTGAACATATTCCATAAAAAAAAAAAAACCAGTAAATGTTACTCCCTCCATTTCATAATATAAGGCTTTTTAGGTATTTTACCATAGATTAAGGAAGGGATAGACAAGGGGTATTTTCTTGTTATATCATAATATTATGGGTAAGGGTAACTTTATAAATATATTCCTCAAGAGTTGGAAAAGGCCATATACTTTGGGAAGACGTAAAAAGGCTAAAAGGCCTTATATTATGAAACATCGGGAGTACTTGTTTACTGTACCAAAAATGCACATATAACTTTACCTTCAAGACAGAAATTGTCATGTCATAATTGTTTATAAGGAATACAGTCTGCAGCTTCGCTTTTGGGAACATTTTTGCAAGTTTGACAATCAAGTCATCAATAGCCATTCGCAGTCTTTCAAGGTTCAAATCAAGCTAAATAATTGACATTAAGATTAGATAATTAATCAGAAACTAGCTTAAAAAGAAAATTAACTAAGATAAAGTGGAAATGCTAAAAGCTCTCTGACCTGACCGTCTCCATATTCCACATTAAGGTGAATAAGTGAGGCTGTAAACTCTGCATAGCGCCTCATCACATAATGAGGATGAACATCATCTTCCCACAAACTCTTGATATTTGCATTCCATAAGCTGCTTAAATGCATATCAAATACCATCTTGAAACGAGGCCAAAGAGCAATATTAACCTGTTTACATTAGTCAGAGAGATTTGATTGATTATCACCAAAGAACTGATGCGACTAATGAAAAAACTTTCAAGACCTATATGCGGATTTTGAAACATAAATAAAATTGTTTGTGAGATCAGTTTTGCATGACCCCTGGTGTCATTCAAGTTAAATCTAGAGTTCCATAAAACAAAGTTCTAACCCCAAACAAATACTTTACCCTGATTTTTCATCAAACCTGAAAAAACAAAGTAAAGGCTCTATATGTATTTTAGCAACAGCAACAAAAAAGACAATTACACTACGTACCTTATCCAAGTAGGAATCCAGACATGGGATACGGCGGCGAGACATTATGAGCTGAAGAAGAATGATAAAAGGAAAATTACCTCTTGGATATGAAGTATATCGAAAGACTAATAAATACAATTTACAGTAATAAATGGCAAATTCTCAAACATTGCTTCAATAGGCCCATATCTGTCTATGCCAAACAGAAAGACAGGACTTTATTAAGCAGTCAAAATGCAGCCACATTATTCCTGAAAAATGAAACAACATCGGAACTATACATCCACCCAGCAAATTGCTTTCAGAAGATCAAATTCTTACTGTTTAATATTTTGGGGTTTCCATAAAAAATAAGGTTCAAACTAATAATTCCAAAATGACAAGTCAGGGTTATTATACTAAAAATGATCAATTACAGAAAAATGCAACGTATTCAATGGCTTATTAAAAATATATAGCAACGACCCATCAGTTCATTAAATCAACATGATGCATGAGATATACTTCAACAAGGCTGTAGATATAGACAACTGCTAGATTTGGGCAATACCTGGTGCTGGTGAATAATGCGAATCATAAGCATCAGACCTATAGCGTCAAAAGAATTTGGAAGGATGGAATTGAAATGTTCATCAATCACGGAAATGGGGCCTACAAAATCAGAGTTAAGTATTTTAATTCTATAAAAGTTCCAAATAATTATTACTGCAACAGGAAAACCGTATTTTTTTCTTGTCTTTTTTGGACAGGATAACTCGGAAACAAGATAATAGTAACCCTCCCAACCGACTTCCTCAGAGGAGAGCAATAACTCATGAGACTATGAGTGGGAGTAAATAATAAGATGAGTAATGAACTAATATATTGTAGAGCTAAGAATTAGCTTCGAAAACCTCAATTATGAGACTTAGAACTACTAAAAACATATATGCATTTTACACTGAATCATTGTTTATTCCCAATTAATGCTCATGAGACATGCTAATACCTGCAAATATATCATAAAAAGTGGATTCTTCTCCAAAGAAATCATCGCAGAAAAGGTACCTGGATTACGCCATAACCAATCAATATTGCTATTAAAGGATATTACCACAGTTAAAATGCTCAAATCATATAAAAGGATAGAGTATAAACTATGTAGATTACTCGGAAGTTGCAGTATCCATGAGCAGCTTCTGCAAACTTCTGAAAAGGACTTCATAGGGGTACTTTCTGGAGCTAGCTTCAGCAATATGAGGTATCAATGCAGGTTCATCTATTTCCTGAGAAAAAGTGAAAGGAGAGCTATAATCTAACTCATTTCTTACAGCTTCCCCTTTCTCCAACTTTTGGAATAGAAAACATCGATTTTCCATAATGAAATATTAAAGCATGAAATTCAACTGGAAAGGTATAAATGAATAGAGACAATAACCAATAGATTGCCAGCTCAATCTTTGATATTTCTACATTTTCTCTTGGTTCACAGAAACATTTTTTTGACTATAACGTCGTATCTAGTTTTTCTTCCTAAGAACACCCTTTTCTCTTTCCTAGATGTCAGGAGGCCTGTTCTGGACATTGTAGCCCAATTCAAACGTGAAAAACGTGTTAGATGTTAAATCAGAAGAAATAAGATGTAGTTCCTCTACAGGAAGGACACATTTAAGATCAGTCAAAATCCAACCACAAAGCCATCACTATAAGGGAAGCTTGCCAAGGCTGCCAAGGCAAAGTCTTATGATATCTTTATATTGGTATCGCATACATACTCTCAAAAGGCATAGGTATGGTTTTCACTGAACATCTCTTTCCTTTTTTCCCCCTTACTATTCTGGAGTAGAACTTTGATTAACTACAACACTAGTCAATTCAGGACTTATGAACAGTCAAAATGTCTCCTAACTTTTGCCCTCTGAAAGACGCCAGGCAAAGAAGATTCCATCAGAAAATATCAAGGAAGAATATAATGCAGCAGGAAAAATTAGATCATTTTGGCTATTAGCGTACCAAGAAGACCTCAAACAGAAAACATGTTGACTCAAAAACATTTATAAACTGAAATTAAAGACGAGAAAGAAACTACTAGTTATAGGACATGATCCATGTGCTTATAACAACCTTGAGAATGTTTATCCTCTCTCCTAAAGCAAAAACAGCAGATCGATTCTTCAGTGGTTCTCTTCCCCTGGAAAAAAGACTACTGCTTCTAGCCTCAACACCAATCAAATCACTTGAGGTGGCTATATCCAGCTGCAATTTCTCCAGGGCTTGAATATAAGCACGGAAGTGTGCACTTAGAACCTAAAAGATAGAAAAAAAAAAGAGCAATATAGTACTTGGAACATGTATATTTCATTTTTCTTTGTATTGGTAGGTAGAATATTTCCATTTCATACACAACTTATCCGCTATGTTTATACGTCAAATTAAACAATATAAGTCTGAGGAATGGTTGTCTAATGCATGTTTTCTAATATTCAAGTGCATAACTCCATGATGAGTCTAGAACCAATTACCTTGTTCATTGTGTCAATATAAGCTGCACGAACTTCAAAATATACTTCCTTCCCCTGTTCTTTGAGAAAGGAAATAACATACCTATGTTTCATTGAAGAAAACTTGCATTAAGATAATAAATGACCAAAATAATAATGACTTATAACCTAGACAAACTGTAGATCAAGTAAAAAAAAAGATTCTCTCTTGCTTTTCCTCACGGTTATGGGTAAAAGCAAGCTTTAATTTTTCCAGAGAGGCACATATCAATACCAAAGAACTCTAGTTAGGATTGTAAAGTAGCTAAATAGTGGTTGAATTACCCATAGATGATCCAAATATTAAACAATGGGTAATTTTCAAACGAAACATGTTCAGCATCCAAGTAACTTTCCAAAATACTTTCGGAAAATTTTATGAAAACTATAGCCACTTTTTATGCTAATATATATATGTTATGCAAGGAAAAAGAAAGAGCAATTACACCACAACTTTCTTTGGCAAACTTATATTCCATGTTAACAGAGGTAAAGGACAAGTCTAGTTGAATTCCAGCCAAAATATGCAGATGTTAATGATTCAGGCAGATTGACCAGCAACTTTCTCAAACAGAACCAGGTCTATGTCCAGTTCTATCAAATAAAAGTCTAAAAGAAATTCACCAACACGCATACAGAAGCAATAGCTGTAAACTGTATAAGCAAGTAAATATCTGCCTGTAAGGAAATATTGAACCTCGAATCTTTAAATTTAACAGATTTAGTTAGGGTCAAATAAATGTAATGTCAGAAAAATTAAGCAACTAAAGTGGACACACAAGAAACTGCATCACCAAAAGATTAGCTTTCGTTCTAGTGAGTAATGATGATCGCAATAAATGTTAAGTATCACTTCAGTTTACCAAGATAGAGAAACTTGTAAACTAGGTCATACTTCTAAAGCTTCAGCATAATTAGAGAGATATAGCTTACTTGTATTTTAAAAGAACGCTCTGTTGAAGAATCTGAATATTTGTTTTTGGTTTCCGCAAAGCATATAGTTTCTGAACCATGAAGTCGAAGACCTTTATGAAGAGAGAATGAGAAGTTATCATCAATTACTCACAGAATAAGTCCCACAATTAACAAATTCAGTGGGAAACAGTAATAAAAAAAAAAATTAAATGACTTCAATGCATGATTCTGAAACTAATAGCACAATTTGGCAGACTATTGAAAGGAAATTTATCTAATGGAAACAAGAACCAAGTTCACATGATATGCAGTGAGAAAGCCAGATGCTAAGCTGCCTATACAAGATTTCAATATCGGGCCTCATGGAGAATCAAGGATGACCCTAAGGAAAACTCAGTCATAACATGAAAACCATATTGAAGCCAAAATCATAGTTACATGAAACATGATAAAAAAAATTAAATAAAGGCAATAAAGTTAACATTAGTACAGGAACAGTTCATATTTAACATAACTGCCAGCCTATCCAGTAAGGTATCGAAGTTTACAACAGATAGAAAGATAGCAGCTTATGCATTCTGGTGGGTTCCAATTTTAGAAAACAGATGAGTTTCCAGGGACTATACACTTTAGGCATATACTAATTTCGACAATATAAGCCGGACATTCTAAAACCTTTAAACCAGGAGAAATTTCTCACAAGAAAAGGAAGAAACTCATAAAAGAAGACCCAACTTCAAACTGACTGGCATAGACAAAATAACTTCAATATATAAACCGGGCTAATTCTTTATATTCTCAACTTCAAATGGGACCCACCCTATTTTCAGTTCGTCTACTGCATTTAGCTCACAAAAGTAACCAGGATAAAACCAAGTCATTGGAACAAACATTTGGAACGCAGCACTATGTTTAACTCTACGTCTGAAGTCGGTTCACATGAGTAGTTCGATCGATTTCTTAAAGTTTGACAAGCATCTAACTCTTGAAACAGTGATATACAATTACCTTCGAAACGGCTTTCTGCCGGAGTCTTTCCAGTTCAGGCTGAACATCTTTCAAAGCTTTTGAAGTTTTAACCATCAAATCCACTTCAACGAATTTTAGTTTGTTACTCAAGACTTCCAGAGTTCTCAAGTATTCCTCATTAACCTGTGGATAAAAATTGCAGCAAGTTAATGTTTACATGATAGCTGCAATGTGAATTTGTGACCTCCTTTTAGTCCTAATGGGGGCCTTTCTAGTGTTTATTTGTCAAGTAATGTCAGGTCTCATCATTTTCAGTTGCCCAGTCATTCTTCAAGAGAAAGGAAAACTAAGAACAAGTCCTCCAATGCCACATACGAGAACATTTAGTTCACCGATCTACCATTGCCTTCTAACCATTTAGTAGCTACTTCTTTAGAGGTACAAGGTACACTAGATTAAACCATCAGTTGTACCAGCTCTAAGTTAAGGAAAAATCATACAGATTAAGAGGGAGCAATTCCCTTAGAAAACATGCACAAAGAATGGGGCTTGGACAAAATATGGTTCTGTGAAGCAGCTCCTGGATTAGACATTACGGGGTCTATGTCAAGAGCAAAATAAAAAGCGTGTACCTCTCCGTCAACAATTATGTCTATCATCCTTGGGGGAACTATGATATCTTCAACAAATTTAGCCAATTTCGATTCTGCCACCTGTCAAAGATAATACGCTGAGTCTTACTATATTATGTAAATACCAGATACAGCTGAACAAGAAAAATAATGAAGCACAAACAAAAACACTCTAGTTAACTCCTCCTTTCTGTTTGACAAACAAGGTCTCCAGAAGATACATGCGGATATAGCTTCTTTTTTCCGCATCACTTGATCCACCAGAAGATTCATTCAGGATGCAGTGATCGAGTAACATATCTAAAACCAAATTAAGCACCCGTCTCAATGCAGAGAATTTTTCTATAACTATATTACTAGATCTTCCTTCACAACTGGAGCCACTAAAATCATTTGAAAGCCCCACATAATTTGCTCAGGTGATCAAAATGGGGAAGAATTAGGAATTTTAAAAAATCAATTTTTGTATAAGAAAGACACAAAAGTTACAGAACTATAAAATAATAATAATAATAAAGCTACATGAGGCTATTTCAGAATGACAATGATTAGTGCCACTGCTTCATAAAGCACATTCTTAGTTCTTTGAGGAATTTCCCGCAGAGCAAGTAGCCTAATTATCTTTTACTAAATAAAATGAAACCAATAAGCATGGTCAAATTTTTGCTAGATAATAAAAACAAAAGATAAGTGGTAAAGGAACATCCTGTCCTTCATATATTGAACTATACAACTGCATAATAACAACAACAAGATATTAGAAGAGAGGCTGATTACCTTACGATTCTTCAACTTGAGTCCCATATCCATAGACTTCTCCTGAAGAATTTTAATGTCTGAACTTATAGAACCTATCTCATCCTGAAACAACATTAATAGGGAAAAATAATTAATAAGAGGTTTGTACAAGGCAAAATCTCAGATAAAGTAAACAATAGATAGAAAGAGGAAAGTTTATATTCTCTCTTGTCTATGCAGAATCACGAGTGTGTGAGAACCAACAATTTAGTCCCCATGCTCTCATTATTGGTTCATCGAACAGCAATGCCTCAGTATAAATTCAAACATCATTCAGTCATCTAAATTGAAGCATTTGAATTGACAAACAAATGAACAAAAATTTAGGTAAAATACCTGAAATCCACTAAGGAGGGACTCCATTTGTGAGAGGATAATGTCACAGTCACGAATCTGATCGTGAAGTGAAACCAAATTGTCACTTTCTTTTATGTAATCCTGTTGATAGAGAAATTGACATAAAGCACCACCGTATTACTAACAGACAAAATTCTAAGATATTGGTGGGAAGAGCAAGATGAGATCACGAGCTACCTCAATAGAGTCCAATTCGACTTGGCGCAGTTTGCTCTCAACTCCCTTAGTATACTCTCTCAGCTTAGTGCCTTTCGACAAAATATTTGCCACTACCTTCAATACAACACAGAGTAAACCATCAGAGATGTTATGCATTCAAGATAAAACGGCCAAAAAAGGAGAAAATGTAATATCTTCACTATTCGATCTCTCAAAAATTGAAATAGTAAATAAACTTACTTCGTCATCCTTACATTCTTGAAGCTCTTGCTCTAGCCCTTCAAGTGATAGATCTTCGCTATCAGATGATTTGAAAATACGATTATCAATTAATTTATTAGAAAATGGAAAGACAAAAAACTACATACACAAACAATTTGCATAAAATGATTCAAAAATGATTTCCCAAGAAAATGAAGAAAACCTGGCATCATCATCGTCGGCAACACCGCCGGTCAAGTCCCCAACAAATGAACCCAAATCAGCCACCACTGCCTTCTCCCCGCCGATTAGCTGCCCCTTCCATTATAATGCAACCAAAAATTTTACACAAAAAAAAAGAAAAAAGAAAAAACAGATACATAAATATAATTGAGATAGAATCAATATTCAATAGTAGCACTTCGATCCTTTGTAACACTCCTGTAACATTCCTAATTCATTTTCAATTACAGTCATTTCACATCTAGGTTTACCAGTTAAAAATAAATTTTTACTTTATTAGATTATTACCGGAGGAATGTTACAGAAGATCCGAACATCCATAGTAGTAAGTGTAGAGTGTAGAGATTACCACTTTATCGGGGGAGACTTGTGCATCCATAGTGTGTATGTAGCTCACTTCACCCCTGCTCCCCTGGGTTTAGGTAGGGTTCAGTTTCTGCAGTTTTGAAATTGGGAAATTGTTCTCTCTCAAGATCCCAGATGTACCTAGAAAGAGAAGACCGATCTATTGAGAAATGTACAAGTCTTTCAAGGAGAAGTACAACCTCCTTCCGTAAATCGTAAACTTCCCGCTGGACTGCGGATTTACCCCTCGTTTCCACTTCAGAAATATATGAAATTTCGTATTTGCCCCTTATTATTCCTAGAGAGAAATAGCACAAAACGCCATGTTCATACAGCGTGTTTAGTAAACGGGTTATATACTAATTTTCATTTTTAGATTTTAATTTAATATTAGAATAGGAGATGTTAAATTTGCATCTATAATTTTAAATTTAAAGTGCTAAGCAAACTTATTTAATGTCAAATATATTAATAAAAATTTATGTTATAAATGTATCGCATAAAATATTACTGAAAGTGTTATAAAGATAAAATATTCGATTCAAAAAGAAGTTATATTATTAATTTATTAGTAATGGTTTAGAATGCAATAAAAGCAAAAACTATGTGACTTTATACAGTATGTTTAGAATACGTGGTAGTGAAGGAATAGCATAAGGGTCTCTTATTGGGGGAGGGATTAGTTCCAAAAATTGAAAAAAAAAACACTTAAATCTATAAGTGGTTGAGTTGATTTTTCTACTTAACATTCAGTTCCATTATACTACTATCTCTCACCTAAATATACTTGATCAATTTTTAATTATATGTCACTTAAAGAAACCAATAGAGTATTAAATGTGTTTTTTCAAATTTAACCTTATATTTAATTAATTGAGTTAACAATTAATTTTAATTATTTCAATATAAATG
>JAOWBF010000026.1:59334-70508 GCA_028566175.1 Vinca major
GGCCCCCAACTATTTTCGACTTTCTGTTTCTAACCAAATACATTTATTTTAGTGGTTTATAACCTTCAACAATTTACAACTTGCGGATATTAGCTCCGGTGAGAAATTCCGGCCAAATTTTTAACTTTTTGGGCTTGAAAAAGTAAAAAGACCAAATTATCCCTTGTAGACCCGAATTCCGACCCGGACCCGACATACCCAAAACCGACCCAATGTCCTATTCAATCTTCATCTTCTCCGGTCATCTTCTCCGGCGACCAACAAAATTTTCCGGTCATCTTCTCCGGGACCAACAATTTTTATGAATAAAAATGCCATTTTTCCACAAAAATTTGAACAACTCATTTCCATTTCCATTTGATAAAAATTGAATGAAACCCAAAATCCAAACATCCAAAATCTATCAAGAATTTTCTATCAAGAATTTTTTCAAACATCCAAAATCTTCAAGAAAATCCCACCTTAAAAGGAAAAAAAAAATTAAAAATCAAGAATAATTCTATCTGAAACCCAGTTGGATAAGTTGGAAGAAAAAGCTTCTCTTGGGGAAGCGAGTCTGGGTATCTGTACTCTGTAGCAGAAAAAAATGAGCGCGCTAGCAGCGGCGGCAGCTGCCACCAGTCTACTGGCGTTACCTTCAAGGTCTGGTAGTAGACGGTGGAGGCTGAAGTCTCCTCCGCGATCGGCACTTGTGGATGCGAAGCCCGGACCACCTGCTCCTTTAATCGGAGCCGCCGGCAATGATACAGCGCTAGTTTTGAGCAAGGCGGCTACTGGAGGAGATGTTTACCCAATTCCATCCTACAGAGACCGAGCCGAGGATATACAAGCCGAAGCTAGGGCTATGGCCCGTGCTTTCAATGCTTCTGTCTATAGCCCCGAGCTTCTCGCCACTAATTATGGCTCCCGTCCCTTCAAGGTAAGTATTTAAATACACTTCTCATCCTCTGGTACAATTTTTCAATTTTTTTAATATGGTAGTGCTAAATTGTTGGCATTTTCTATTCTTACCCTTGGCTAATTTTACAACCAAAAACGAGTTTTTGATGTTATTCCTCCAAATTGTGAGTTGATTTTGGTCTTAAATTAGCTAAGAATGATAATAGAGTTGCAGAATTAAATAATTTAGTGGGAACATACAAAAAAATTATTTGAAAGGTACCGGAGGATATGTAAAAAAGAATTGTACTAGAAGATCTGGACACGGGTTTAAATCATGGTTTGCAGTTTTATTTCAGAATTATTTATCCACAAACTCAAGACCTTTGTATTATCTATACAGGTATTGGGCAGGGCACTTGAAATATTTACTGGAATTGGATCATTCGGCTTAAGTCTGTGGCTGGACCAGTTGAAAGGTGTGGCCGATAAAAACAGAAGGTTAAGGGCAATTGAGCTGAGGCATATTTTCACACGATTGGGGCCTACTTTTGTCAAAATTGGACAGGGCTTGTCTACCAGGCCTGATCTCTGTCCGCCCGAGTTTCTTGAAGAGCTCTCTGAGTTGCAGGTATACTTTACTACTTGTCCCTATGAATTTGATCTTACACTAATTTATGCTTTGCGTTTAATGAATATGCTCCCTACTCTTATTCAAGTAGTGTGGATCTGCCTCTGCCTTGGTATGTAAACGTGAGGTTACTGGTAATGCAAAAAAGGATGCGAATTTGTACTATAGTTTACCTATTATTATAGATGGAAAGTGATGATTAATAAGAGTTTCGTAGGGTAGTGGGTGTCAATAATCTTTTGGAGTTTGAAGTAGTGTGACTTATCAGGCGAATAAGCAAAGAAGGAAAAAGTTAAGAAAGAGAGAATGGGGGAAGAAAGTATGTAGGCTAACTTGAGATGTACTCTTAAGAAGGGGTTAAAAATGTCCCTCATTCACATATTTTATGTTTGATTTTCAAACGAAATCCCCAGAGAATCAAAACTAAAAGTTTGTGCTTTATTTTGCCCTTCGTTAGTTTAGAAGAAAAATGCAATTTGACATATTCTTTCTTTGTTTTGCGTTTTTAGAGGCTTTTTCCTGTATATTATGATGTTATTTCTGGTCAGCTTTAACTAAATGCTGCATGAAGTGGAATTCTCAGAAGGTGCTCATGTTAAAAAAAGAAGGTGCTCATGTGCAATCTTATGATTATACAGGATGCGTTGCCCACATTTCCAGATGCAGAAGCATTCTCATGCATTGAGAAAGAATTGGGCCGTCCACTTGATTCAATCTACTCATTAATATCTTCATCTCCAATTGCTGCAGCAAGCTTGGGACAAGTTTATAAGGCTGAGCTCAAGTACTCGGGGCAGATTGTTGCTGTAAAGGTTCAGCGGCCTGGTATTGAAGAGGCTATAGGTGTGGACTTTTACCTGATTAGGGGCCTAGGTTTCCTTATAAACAAGTATGTGGATATAATTACAAGTGACGTCGTTGCTCTTATTGATGAATTTGCTCGCAGAGTATTCCAAGAGTTGAATTATGTACAGGTTAGTTGCTTCGTTCTGTACAATCTCTGTTAATTTTCTTATCGATGCATCTAAAGAGTTATGGGAGGTTTGGAATGCTGTTGAGATTTGGTAACTTGTATCATATTATACTAGGTTTGATGTTAAATTTTGACAGGCCTGTGCAGGAAGGGCAGAACGCTAGAAGGTTTAGAAAGTTGTATGCTGACAAGGAAGATGTCTTCGTTCCTGATATCTTCTGGGACTACACAAGTGCCAAAGTCTTAACAATGGAGTGGGTTGAAGGTGTCAAATTAAATGAGCAGGAAGCCATTGAGAGACAAGGGCTAAAGGTCTTGGATCTGGTGAACACGGGTATCCAATGTAGTCTTCGTCAGTTACTTGAATATGGGTATTTTCATGCAGATCCTCATCCGGGGAATCTATTAGCCACACCAGAGGGGAAGCTTGCATTTATTGATTTTGGAATGATGAGCGAAACCCCCGAGGATGCAAGGCTTGCTATAATTGGTCATGTTGTCCACCTGGTTAACCGAGACTACGAAGCTATGGCACGTGATTACTATGCGTTGGATTTTTTATCACCCGATGTAGACGTTTCTCCGATTGTACCAGCGCTGAGGGACTTCTTTGATGATGCATTGACTCTAACAGTCAGCGAACTGAACTTTAAAACACTTGTGGATGGTCTGGGTGCTGTTCTATACCAATATCCATTTAATGGTAGGCAACTTTCTGCTGCTCCGGTTTTTGTTAACTATATTGACACTGTTTTAAAAAAGGACTTCAGATTGATTACCCCCAATGCTTCATTTATTTTAAAATCTGTGGCTGTGAAACTGAATTTTGTTACAATTTGGTTAACGATTTGTTTATTTCTTTATAATTGGACAAATATACTCGTAAATATCTCAGCAACTTGAAGTGCAGGATTATCTAAATAGTTTCTATGTTGGGTTGCAATGCTTGCAGTTCCAGCTTATTATGCATTGATCTTGAGGTCCCTTACTGTTTTAGAAGGTTTAGCTCTGTATGCCGATCCTAATTTTAAAGTGCTGGCTGCTTCATATCCTTATTTTGCTAAAAGGCTTCTTACGGATCCTAACCCGTATCTCAGAGATGCTCTTGTTGAGTTGCTTTTCAAGGATGGGAAGTTCAGGTATGTGTCATTTTCAGTAGTTCCTCTATTATATTGATTGTGAATGAGAATAATAAGTTTATAAATAATCATTGCCCACTTCTACCTACAAATGTTAATAGGACTTTTACTTCAGGTGGAATAGACTTGAAAACTTGCTTGTACAGGGAAAGAAAGACAGGGATTTCTCTGCAAAAGATGCATTGCAACCTGTCATGAAACTTTTACTCGGTCCTGATGGGGAAACACTAAGGGTTTTAGTGGTTAAAGAGGCAGTTCGTGTTACTGAAGCTGTCATTTTGGGTACCTTACTAGAATCATACAATTCTCTACCTGCTTTTGCGAGGACCCTTATTTCTAGTGGCAATGCAAGCGGGCCTCTCACAATGAGTGCCGCTGAACAAGAAAGCATGAGGGAGCTTAGGGCACAAGTATTTCGGATATGGGAACTTCTAAGGTCCTCACAGAACTTTGACCCTGCTCTATTGCAGCCGATTCTACAAGTAAGAACTATATTTCAAATACCATTTCCATATTGAATAGTTTATGGCATTTGGATACTGAGCCAGATGATTGGATCCTAGTTGGTCTATTCATAGCTGGATTAGTTTTGCAATGCTTAAACAAGATTGGCATATTGACATGATATAGAAAAAAACTGCGACTTAAGGTTGTCCTGTTCGGATGTAAGACAGAAATCAGGAGACTTCGAGTTGAATACCTGTAATGGTTGTCAGACCTACTGAAATGACTTCTCATAGAGCATGGATAAAAGGACATTGTAATATACTATTAAAAACTATGCCGTTTTGCTTAACCCTTTCATAGAATAGAATGGAATGAGTCAGTATTCAGTTTTTTTGGTATTATACATATAGATACCTATGCAGATACACAAGTGGGAATATACTACAACGGTTGGTTATGTCGATCTGGCTGACTATAGCTAATTATAATGACCAGGTACTTCAAGAACCTGAAGCTCGTAGTCTCGGAGGACGCGTATTTGGTGGGATCACTCAACGCCTTGCTGCACGCTTACTTCAACAAGTTCTCGTAGCTCCTTCAACAGTTCGTACTACAACTTCATAATTATTTTTCTTTTCCTGCTCCAACTTAGATGACATGTTCATGAAGAATTCTTTCAAACAGGTAGATGCAAAAGAAAGTAGAAAGTAAATCATTGTATACATGGCACAAGCGAGTGCACTTTGTTGGGTATGTCTTGCTATGATTATGATTGAAGATTCGGCAGCTCCCTGGCCCCTGCTTCTTCTTCGTGTGGAACTCTAGGTTGAGAAGTTATACGAATTGCTGTCAAGATATCAATATCTTTGTTTTTGTATTCCGAAGTATAATAATAAGTCTATTTGTATTCTTTAATGCCGGTTCTGAATCCCTCACTTGCTTAAGTCTCCGTTCTGAAAATTCGTCCTAGAACTATTGAAATAAGGATTTTCACAACAGCAAAACCCACTCGACACAATTTAGGTGCTCATGAACCAGAATCTTTCACCAAATTTTCGACTAAAATCAAATATTGAGATTAGTAAATATATCAAAGCCCCATCATCCAAAGGCTAAGGCCAACAAGGTCCAAAATATATATTATTTTCATTTTTATCTTCATTGGTCCTCCAGGCCCAATGGCCACAAAGTGTTAGCAAAAGCAAGAATCCCCCCCAAGGACTCTGCAGAAATGTAAGCATAACAGTCAATTCGTGGATTTATAGATATGATTGGCAAAAATTATTCCCCCACCCTTAAATTACTTTGTTCACACCCCCTCCAATGAATTATACATCTTAAGAAGAAAAAAGAACCTCTTGAAGCATATTTGAGGGTCACTCAATCATATGATTGTACGTTGTAAGTTGAACATGCAGTCAAGACAACCCTCAATCATATGATTGTATGTTGTGAGTTGAACATACAGTCAAGACCGTTGAACATACAGTCAAGACCATATGATTGTATGATTGTACGTTGTGAGTTGAATCCGACCTACGCCCATCCATCCCACATGGTGCGTGGTTATGGCTCCTCATTCTAGATGGTTTCAATTTTTTTGCTCGTTTCGTTGACTTTGTTGAGGAGATTTCATTCCTTCACTTCATGAAGTTAGGTTTTATATACCATCATCCTTTATTTTGGTTATTGTAATAAAATCAGTATAAATCTTAGCCAAACATCATATAATCTTATTGAACCACATTCACTATACATAAAAATATACAATGGAGTAACCTTATTGCCCAATGTAGCAAACCCCTTTGTCCACATTTTTCACAATATCATAACCTGCAAATGTACTTATTTCGACAATATGGTCATATGTCTACGACACCTATAAACAGCTCTTAAGACACTATCTAAGAGAGGTTTTGGTCGAGAGAGACCATTAAACGGGTGAAGAACTACGAAGAGAAATCAGGACGGAATCTCACAAGATTTGGGAGGGCCTCTGCCTGGAGCTTCTTGATCTCTACTGCATCCACTTTGCAGTATTCCAAGGACAAACTTCGCAAATTCTTCAATGGTTTTAGATACTGTAATCCCTCATTTGTGATGCGAGAATTCGAAACGTTTAGAGACACGAGTCCTGTTAATTCTGCATTTCCACACGATAAAACATGTGCAAAATTCAGGACTGGTATTTAGCAGAGTTCATTCAAGTAAATAGTTGAAGTTGTTATAGCCTGAGAGATCACACACCTGAAATCAATTCCAAAGCTCTATCGGTCAGGTAGAGGTTTTGTGAGAGGTTAAGAAAACGAAGAGAGGAAAGATCCTTAATATTCTTCAAGCCAGCATTTGTCAACCGTCCACCACATATATCGAGGGAGACGAGATTCTTGAAATCTAGTTAACACAAAGGAAATATATAAGGATCACTAAGCTGAAGAGACAAAGTATAACCTTTGTTTATTTAGAAAAGAAAGTATAGTCCAAATGCCAATAAATAGAAGTTGATAATAAGGGAAAAATATCAATTACATAGCAAGAAATTTGTTCCGGAGTCTGTAATATGGGCACCAAACAGATCTAAGTGAGTCATTCCAGTGAGACCTGCAACAGGAAGAAAATCAGAAAATCTCAAAAGTAATTCCGAAATATAAGATAACAAATTGCATTGAGAAAGGAAGCTCATAATGAGAGCAGACACCAATCTTCGAGTATATTTGATGAAATTCTTTGTAAAATGCAAGAGTGACTTTGCTGCAAATCGCGTCCTTACTGGTAAGCAATGAAAGCCCATAATCAGTAATCTGGGGAGAATCCAAATTGAGTGATTTTAGAGATGTCAATCCAGTTATCTTTTTCAACCCATCGTCAGTTACTAATGTGAGTGACAGATCAATATTCTCCAAGTTTGTCAGGCCTAAACGATAAGACAATTATTCGTAAATGATCCTCCACATTTAGAAAATTTTAAAAGTAAGATCTAACTCAAATTTCATGAAAGGAAACAAATACAATGCAGGTTACAACTGCATTCAGTATGGGACAAGCAAGCTAATAGGCTTCAAATAGTATCTGTTTTTAACTACATTACCACAATTCACAAAGTATCGGATATAGATTCCAGAAAGCGACAAAACTAGAACAGTAACCGTAGAATTGAAGGAAATATAAGAAGAAAACTCTTATTTCTGCTGAAATGCTTCAGATATCCCGAAAACATACTCTTATATTTGCATACTAAGTAAAGCCCAAAACTTACCACGGAGATGCTGAAGTCCGCTGCTGCTAACTTCAGTATCAGAGAGCTCCAGACATCTTAAGCACAATAGTCCTAAAAATCATGAAAGAATACTTAGGATGTGTGTTTGTTCTACAGCTTTCACATGAAAAACGAATTAACAATTTTAAGACTCAACAAGCGACCTTTCTGTATTCCCAAGTTTTTCGTGGATATTTATTTCCAAAATGCTAAGGATTCAAACATGTTATGTTATAAGGTGCAGAAAAATCATTGCCGTTGGCACACCATAATCATGCCAACAAAATCAACAAAAGGGAAACAGATGACGAAGCATGCTTGGTTTTCATCCTTAAAGACTAGCTACGTAAAACTATGCAAGTAGCAACATTTTGTTTTTAAAAAATGCTTAAAGAAAGAATCTGAAACACCAAAGAGAAATATTGAGTACGTATGAGCCCAAGGGTTGCCTCAAATGGTCCTTATTAGACGAATGACCTTCAATAAATATAAATCTGCGCAAATTAATGAAGAAAGAGCAAGACAAGATCAAATACCACTTAGATTAACCAGTCCAGCATCACCAACATGACAAGAATCCAAATTCAGCTTTTCCAATTTTGTTAAACCTGGAGACAGCAAACAAAACAGAAGAATCTTATGTTCCAGAATTATGAAGAAACATAAATTATGGTGGATAATCCACATTAAAGGCTGAGACGAATTTGGGTAAGTATATGTTAAACTAGAAATAGGGAAGCACGAAGACAACCTTTCAAATGGACTAATGACGCATCAGTAATATAATTGAAACTCAAGTTCAGTGCCTTCAAATTTTTTAGTGCTGCAGGTACAACAATACAAAAGGCTCAATGAATACCCGATCTTGGGAAACATTTGGACAAGGCTGGTAAATTAAGATGCTTACCGCGAAGTTTATCACATCCATTGTCGGATAAAGAGCATCTTTTCAGATTGAGACACTGCAGAAAAACCAGAGCTGCACAGAATATAACAGAAGTCATAACTCATAAGAACTAGAAATCTGAATGATGTTACAACTACAACAAAGGGGAAGAAAACAGCTCATGAGGATTCAGAATATCTATTAAGATTTACTAGCGCCAGAAGAGGAACCCTCGAAGAAAGAAATTTTAGCTGGAAGGTAAATGGTCTCAAACTCCACCCCCAACCCCCCTACCCCAAATATCCCTAAAACTGCTTTAAAGGGTGTCGTTATCAAGTTTATCGAATTTTACTATTATTTTTCAACAGTTTTTCATTACTAAGTATCTCATTCGCTGATCCCTTTTCTTGCATTCTGGACTACAAGGTGGAGGAAAAGGCAGAAACTTTAAAGTTTAAAGAAAACCTGAAATTGGATTCAAACATGAAGCTGTAACTTGGCATCCTTCCAGACTTAGTGAGATAAGGTTGCTCAAACCTGTAATATCCCCGAAACAGATTTGAAAAACTAAACTCGACCAAAAATTCACAAAAATGACTTTCAAATACAACCCGATAAGATATCTCTAATAGAACTGACTAAGTCTAAGTGAAATCACAAGTTCAAATAAAGAACAACAACAACATTAACATAACCCATTAAGTCCCCAATAATATTTCACAACAATAACAACATAGAGAACAAAACACTAAATTTCACATTTGGTAATAATACATAGTGGATAGTGAGCCATACCTTTTAGGTAAGATACCCCAGCACCAGTAATGCTAGCAGAACAAATCTGTAGTTTCTTCAAAGATGTAAGGCCTTTAAATCGTTCAAAAGGAAGATACTGTCAGCAGACTTCTACAAACTTTGGGACAAGAAAGATTTAAGCAAAGAGAACTTTCAAAATAGATTACCAAACAATACCAGAAAGAGACTCTATATCTGAATCTGTGATGGATTTACAGTGTCGGATATTAAGATATTTGACATTCATTAAACCTGTAGGATAAAGAAATTTTATTTCAGGAACGCTGATAAAAACATTTAATATGGATCCAGAAGCACAGTGAAACAAAACATGATCGTATAATCTGGAAACGTTCAGGGTCCAAGACCTTTTAGATGGACGAGTCCACCATGAATCCAAGGGCATCTATCCAGCTCCAACTTTTCCAACTTTATTAAGCTGGATAAAATACGCAGCCCTTCGGCATTGATTGCAAGGCTCTTTCTGAAGCTCAGATACGTCAAGTTTGTCAGACCTGAAGCACAAAACTAATCATATTACACGTTAACCAACATCTAAGGAACTTCAGAAATCCCATAAAAATCCCTAGTTGATGCAACATTACAGAGGTCAAACATTATGCAACTGTAGTATCAATTTAATCATGCAACTGACTGAAATGGAAGATTTAAGTTTGAATTATAGCTTAAGAGAGACTAATCATAGTATTCCCTTTCAACAGCAGAGAAATATTAGTCATGCTTGTCCATGCACAGCGATCACAAGTGGAGAATGTTAACCTGATAAGGCGGTGGAGAAATTATTTAAAGGAAAAAAGATCACATGACAAAGAGTGGTCTATGGAAACTTGAGTGGTAAATCAAAATTCGCTTTCCATGTGTGTAATTAATTAACATCAACAACGCATTTTAAGTAAAAGTGGGCAGCAGTAAATGCCCATAGAACATGGTCTTAAACTAGTTAGTTCGTAATCATAAGTGAAGCATGGAAGCTAATCGCATAATTGTTACTAAAGCCACGTAAAGCAAATCCAAGCAACTTAAAACAGTGGAAAGCAATTAATAGCTAGAGAGTTCTAAAACAGACTAGTATGACAAGTTTAGTATCTACCGTCAAGTCGATTTAGCCCATGTTTTGAAATGTGATCAAAATGATCAAAAGCTAATGATTGGAGATTTGTGCAAGGCTTGAGGTGACTCAATCCTAGATCTGTAATCTCAGAACTAGAAAGATGAAGAGAAAGTAAAGATGATCCTTGAGAAGAGATGACATTCATCCACTGGTCCTTCACTCCAGGATAATCTGCCAGATATATGTCCTGCCACGTTACACAACCATGAGACAAACATACTCCAAATTTTGAGTTGTCAAGAAACATATCCAATAAGAAGTCACCTGCAGAGCACAGTCTCTGAAAGCTTCAACAGAAGCATCAGAAAGGGAGTGGCAGGACACCAAATCATTGAATATCAACTGGCTTACATCTCTTGGCAGCATAGAGAATGAAGTATATTTATCAATGTCCTGTTGAAGATGGAAAGCATAAGATTTTTAGACTAATACAACATTGAAACAACCTGCAAGTCAACCAAATCGATGCACCTGACGTATTTGATAGATGCAGAGTTCCATAAGAGATGGAACACTGCCTTCTCCAGGACGATAATCAAGAATTGACTGAAACATTGAGGTTTCTAATGATTCCGAACGTCCACTTTTGAAGTTTGCGCTAGAGACCCCTCTATGTGTTGTGTATTCATCAGCATCGTCTCTTCTTAAAGAACAAATTCCACCCATTAAAGACGAGATTCACCTGAGACCAAATCAAACAATCATAAATATAATGAAAGTCTTTTAACTCATTGAAGATAAATACAGTTCCCATGCTAAACAAAGTGCCAAATATTTCTTTCTTCATGCATTGGTTGGGGCAAAAATTAATGCAAACTCTTCCTATACCCCTGGAGGTGGGTAACTGCAACATAGGCGGGCTAGTTATATTAGTTCTGGTGGCACTTTCCTATCACGTAATACTTTTTTATGCTAAGTATATTCTCACATGACCTACATCTACATGCAAAAGCCAGTAAAACCTCACATACTCAAATATTCAGTCCCAGCCTCACATTCCATGCTTAAAAATTCAGTCCCTGTCCCACTTCTGCTG
>JAOWBF010000026.1:70608-87799 GCA_028566175.1 Vinca major
TTGGATTAAAAATCTGAAAGTTGAGATTATTTAGAATAGTGTGTTCTGCAATATAACTGAATTGTTAAAATATTAGTTACGCATTTAAAAAAGATATTTGCAGTGAACAAATATTTTAATTTTGTAAAATTTATTATGTAAAACATACTCCTTTCATTGCTAAATATTTAGATAATTTGAAAAAATTAAGGAAGCTATCATTTTCACATAAACTTCTAATATTACCCCACTCACTCTCCCTCTCTCTATCACTTCTGCATCATAATAAAAAGAAAATGCGTTGATGGTATAATTAAAATGAATTATTGACAACTAATCTTAAACAATAATTAATTTGGATACTTAGTTACCACCTAAACGACAATTAATAAGGAATGAAGGGAGTATATTAGTACATTTCTTAAAGATAAATATTAAATATACACAAACACTTTTTTTAAATGCTACAGTAGCGGTGATATTACTTGGTAATAGCGTTCCCATGTCTCCTTGGTGGAGGAAAGTTTAGAGTGCAGAAAGCGAAAGGGGATAAAGCTGATATTATGTCGAACGCGGTGGTGAATGGAATGGCGGGTGCAGGTGGAGGTATCGTAGCTCAGATAATAACTTATCCTCTTCAGACGGTTCTCCCTCTCTTTCTTCTTTTCCCTACTCTCTTTCCATGGATCCATGGATAACCCAATTCATAAGGCTTTGCTGTGATGACTTTGTAGGTGAACACCCGTCAGCAAACCGAGAGGGTTGCTAAGAACTCACCCCTTCACAACACTCCCACTACTTCTACTTCTACTCTTATTCAGATTTTTCAGGTTATTTTCAAATTCCTTCTGATTTTAACTTTTGTTTCGGCTAATTTCTGCTTCACCCACTCTGGAGTATCATTAGGTTATTAGAAACGAAGGGTTGGGAGGGCTTTACAGTGGCCTCAAGCCTTCTCTTCTTGGAACTGCTGCCTCTCAGGTTCCCAATTTTTCACCTTTTCTTTTACATCGGAAAATTCAATCTTGGAACCGTACTCGTGGTATTGGCCACAACCCCTCACATGTATTGTGCGGTAGATGTAAGTTCTGTTCAATTCATGTGAGGGATTGTGGGTCAGGACGGTCCTAGAATTGAGTAACGAGTATCCATAACAATTCCTATTAGATTCCTTAACATTGAAAATGTACTAAATCATTGTTGGAAGCAACAAACAAGTATAGTCCTTCAGTTCAATGGCATAAAATTAACTATTGCTAATGCTTTTCAATATTAATGTCTTTTTGAGAAACTAAAGCACATATTCCTTGAGATGATATTTTTAAACTTTGGAATTTCATTCTCTGCGACTTCCTTGTCCTGCCAGGGTGTCTACTACTACTTTTACCAGGTTTTCAAAAATAAGGCCGAGGCTATTGCAGCTGCTGCCAAAAAGAAAGGCCGGGGAAATGGCTCTGTTGGCATGTTTTCTTGGCTTCTTGTTGCAGCTCTTGCAGGGTATTATATTATATAACGTTACAATTATTTAGTATCTCAGTTTGACTATATCAGATCAATTTAGGACGTTGTTTATACGCTGTCACCCTAGCGCTTGTGTATATTTTTATTTCCATCTGATTTTAGCTAGTGGTTTGTGCCTCTACTATCGTATCTGATTTGCACGAGGTGAATGTGTGTAGGTCTCTGAATGTATTGCTAACAAACCCAATCTGGGTCCTCGTGACTCGCATGCAGGTATTTGCATTTACTTTATTTAGCGTACCTGTACATTAGTGTTTGCAAAAGTTAGCCTATTCTCTTCGTTTATTTTTCCCTCTATTTCCTTTGTTTTTTGGAATAAGAATGAGTTCTCGCTTGAAAGACTAATCAAGTGAAGCTCTAGGTTTTGCTTGAAAGAATAGGAATATCAATGGCCTCTCTTGAGTCTTGGCCATATTGGCCGACTTAAGTATGAACTTCCTGATTCTGTCCCTGCTGGCTTATTAACTTACAGACGCATACTCAAGCACAAAGAAAAATTATGGAGGCAAAAAAGGAAGCTTTTCTAAAGGAAGATTGTGAAAACAGATTGTCAGGTTCTCTGCTGCAAGAGAAGTTGGATGAGGTTGATTTATTGAAACTTCAACCTTATGGAACATTTGATGCGGTTTGTCCTTTTTGTTTTTTGTTCTTCATTAACATCTTTTTCTAGATTTTTCTATTTTGGTTTTGGTTAATTGCATATCATTCCTAGGCATGTGAAGTTTATAACGAATCGGGAATTGCTGGCTTCTGGAAAGGAATCATTCCAACGCTGATCATGGTGATTTCCTTTCTTCAGAAAAGTATAATCTTTGAATTGGTCTTAATTTCTGCTAAACAATATTCTGGTCTTTTTCACTTTTCAGGTATGCAATCCCTCGATTCAGTTCATGATTTATGAGACTTCACTAAAGCATCTGAAGAGTAAACGTAAAGAAGCTATAAAAAATGTTACTGCTTTGGAGGTAGCCAGCCATCTTGTCATGTCAGATTTTTTCTTCTTGTTAACAATCCAGATTTCTCTTTCTCAGAGGTGGTGGTGAGTCGATTTTGTAATTTCTTCTACTTATATTTTGTGTAGGTTTTCATATTAGGGGCCTTGGCAAAACTTGGAGCAACTATCTCAACATATCCCTTGCTAGTGGTCAAGGTGATACCCTTTCAAATTTAATTCTTAATCTAGCCATTCAAATTTAACATGCTTTTCTTTGTGGTAGATCCTATCGCTCGCATAGAAAGTATTGTCTGATTCAGTTACATGCTTACTTTTAATTTCTATACCTTTCCATTGATGGTTATTTTCTCCGAAGGGGATATTGATATTAATATAAGTTTCTGTGGCAAGATATATAGTTGTATATGTTATGAATAAATGGTTCTTTAAACATAGTAATGTGTGTTTCTTGGATAATTATGCAGTCGAGGCTTCAAGCAAAACAGGAAATAGGCAGTAATATTTCACAACGATATTCAGGTTCTTTGTCAAATTCATCTATATATGATCTGATATGTCGTCTAATGTACACTACACTACACTAGGAGGAGGGATTCTGAATTATAGATGTTCTTTCTCTTATTGGTAACGTGTATATAGGTACAGTAGATGCAATTGTAAAGATGATCCGTTACGAAGGATTACGCAGCTTCTACAAGGGGATGAGCACCAAGATAGTGCAGAGTGTCTTAGCAGCCTCTATTCTGTTCATGATTAAGGAGGAACTTGTAAAGGCTTTCACATCATTATTGACTCAATATTGTTGAAAATATGAACTTAGCTGCTTTGATCTTTAAGTAATGAATATATTATCAATCTGCTTCTGCTTGCTTTGTATTTTGCAACATCATCTAGGAGTTGATCAAACTTGATGATCTATCTTTTTTTTTTTTGGTATTTTACCTCTACCAATGTCTGAACAATGTAAATTACAAGAAAGACAACCTTTAGAAGATTAGGAAAGGAACTTAATTCTCTGCATATTATTCTGTACCTTTATCTTCAACCAACCATCAAATGATTTTATTTTCTCAACAATCAATAGTATTTCAATCAACTATACAAACTACCAATCGCCAAAAATAAGAGAAATGATAAAAAAAAATGAAAGTTAATTAAAGAACATGAATAACGATGAATAAAAAGTGGAATTGAATTGGATATTACGTGGCGAATTCTGAGTTATTAACACAGATATGAGGACATGGTTGGGAAAGAGATTTGTTTTTTGGCTTTCCGAAGGAATAATTCTGATATGCACCAGATCTATTGAATAACATGGCTAAAATGACGTGATTAATTCTGGACCACAAGTAAATCCTTTCCCAAGGGGGATATGCGGCTTAAGCAGTGAGTGAGCTCTATTCCAATCCCGTTAGCCACCCACTCATCTGGTATTTTCATCCCCCAAAGGCAAACTGATGGGGGCGGCAACAAATGCTGCTACCCCTCTCTTATTCCATTCTTCTTCTTCTCCAGCTTTTAGTTCAACAAACAAATTCAATGGAGGTTTCCTTCTTCTTCCTCACAAGATCTTCAACAAGCACTCAACTCCTTTAAGAATTCACTGTTCAACTCCCACTCCTTCCTCCTCCTCCTCTACTGTAACCAATGTTTCTTTATCATTACCTGTCAGCGAGATTAAGGCAAACTGCAAAACTTGGTTATGGAGAGGTTACACCATCAATTACTTGATCTACCCCACACCCAACAACCAGCTGGACGATCATGTTTCTAATCCTTTGCTTCTCGTTCATGGCTTCGGCGTCTCCGTCTCCCATTGGCGCAGGTAATTAATACTCCCATCCCTTCCAAAAGTGGCGGATGCAGTGTCCCACTACCGGGTCACTGAAATGAATAAACTGAATTGGCAAGTGACCCCACTGCTCCAGGTTCTAGATACGTCATGCCTTCCAAATTAAGTAGGCTTTGTGGCATTTACTTGGTTCTATTCCTCTCGTTGTGGATTTACTTGGTTCTGCCATGATTTCCTGAGATTAAAAGAAATAAAACGATGTAGTTAATCAGCAGATGCCTTTTATAGGATATATTGATGTTTATTGCTTCTCTAGCAATTGTGAAATACCATGTTTCTGAGTTTCAAGTTCCTTTCAGAAATATATCAACCCTTTCTCCAAGTTATACAGTTTATGCTGTAGACCTCCTGGGATTTGGTGCTTCTGATAAGCCCAAAGGCTTTGAATACTCCATGGAAATTTGGGGTCAGGTAAAAAGTCTTGTTCTGTTTACCCTGTTATTTAAATGTAACAATGTCTATGTTTTGCTCTACTAGCAAGCCATCCCTGTGCCCACCTCCCTCTTTAATCTTAACAGTTGATATTAGATTTCGTGGACGAAATTATTCAAAGGCCAACCGTTCTTATTGGGAACTCAGTCGGAAGTCTTGCTTGTCTAATTGCTGCTGCCGGTACTTTCTGTTTATCTAAGAAGTTGGTTTATTAGGGCCAATTATTGGCTTTACAAATGGGGTTATTTCTTGTTTCTTTTTCCTTACAGAATGTAGGAAGTCCTTGATCCGAGGGATTGTTCTATTGAATTGTGCCGGTGGTATGAACAACAAGGCAATTGTTGATGATTGGAGAATTAAGCTACTAATACCTTTACTTTTGTTTTTTGACTTCTTACTGAAGCAAAGAGGTATTGCCTCGTTTATCTTTGATCGTGTCAAAAGAAGGTAATGTATCAACAGATAGTTTGCTACTTTTATGTATGATCGTTTAATTGAAGCTGCCGCCTGACTTTAACATCTTTCTGTGTTGTCTGCTGGTGCAGAGACACCATTAGGAACATCTTGATGTCAGTCTATGGAAATAAGGAATCTGTGGACGAAGAACTGGTGGAGGTATAGCCGTTTCCTATGTGTGCATTAATTTGATGAAAACACGAACCTTCCCAACCATGTTTTAAAGCTGAATACATAAATCACAGCTACTATAACAATCTCAACTACTTGTGGCTGTTTCTGGTACTCAACATGCCTGTTTATGTGTACTTATTTGTTTCTGATATAAGTATTTTAGGTGAAGTTAATTATAGTGTTTCACAAAAACTACAGATCATTATAGAACCGGCTAGTGATGAAGGGGCACTTGATGCATTTGTTTCGATTATCACTGGACCGCCAGGTCCAAATCCAGTAGAGTTGATTCCAAAAATCACTCAACCTGTGCTGGTTCTATGGGGTAATCAAGATCCATTTACTCCACTTGATGGACCTGTTGGTAAATACTTCTCATCCTTGCCTAATCAACAACAAAATATAAGTCTCTTTGTTTTGGAGGGAGTTGGACATTGTCCTCACGATGACAGACCCGAGTTGGTTCACCAGAAGCTGCTTCCTTGGCTCGCGCAGCTGCAGGATTGACACTTTGTTAATTCTCTATCTTCGTTGAAATTTCTCTGGGATGTGCAACTTTTACTCCAGAATTGTAATGAAGAGATGTTAAGGAACAGGGGTTTTAATTGTAAAAATGAACCGCCCCGGCTAGGCCAGGTGGTCTATGTATTTTGAAGCTCGCCTGCATCTCATTTGTATATCATTTTCCGATTATATTGCATTATTGTACGATAGAGGACCGAGTTTTCAACAATAGTATGAATCTACTTTTTCTAGGCCAATTAACCAAATCTCGCGAGAACTATCTGAATATCTTAGAGACCGGTCCTTGCAAAATGAATGGATAAGAGAGGACATTCAATTCTAGCTGGTGGGAGTATAACAAATGCAAACGAAAACCCGGAGCAAAAATCTAATAAGAAGCTATAAACTTGTAAGAGATTTTTCATGATTTATGAGGACTCAGTATCGTAATTGTTTCAGAGGAGTAAATGCGAAAGAAATATAGAGAACTAAAGCGCCTGTCTGACATTAAGTTGCTCAATTGTCAAGTAAAGTAAGCAATAACAAAATTGTACAACGTTTTTTTTGGTAAGACTACTAGAACAAAATTAACAAAGCCCATCACTTTTTCTTGCCTGCTTTGCCCTCCTTTCTTCTTATTATTTCATCAGCATATTTTACACCTTTACCTTTGTAGGGCTCTGGGGGCCTCCACTTCCTAATTGAAGCAGCAAACTGACCAATTTCAGATTTGTCATATCCACTTACAATGACTCTTGTATTGTCTTCAACCTTCACCTGCACACCGCTGGGGATCGCCATCCTCACAGGATGCGAGAAACCAAGATTAAGAACTATATCATTCCCTTCAACAGTTGCACGGTAACCTACACCTACCAATTGAAGTCTCTTCTCAAAACCTTTTGATACACCCACAACCATGTTGTCTGTGAGGGTCCTGAAACATGACAACATTATGGAACAATGAATTACACGTGACACAAACATTAAACAGAAACCCTTACTTCTCGTGCTCTTTCAGACAACAAATAATACCATCACTTGGAGGAAATCCTAAAATTTGCTAACTGAAGCTTGTATATAATCTCTTCACTTTCTTTCTTACAAAAAATTGGTATTCTTTGGCAACTTATCCTAACCACTATAACTTCAGAAGTCAAATAAACCCAAAAGGGACTGACATTGCAAGTTTACTAGCATTACACCATAAATTGCCTCAAAAGTAACTGATCGTAACAGATCTGTCAGATTCTTCAATATAATAGAACGTTTTACTGATTATGCACCTTACAAGTATCAAACAATTATGCCTCGTCCAGTATTAGAATAATAATAACACCCTCATTACGTGTTTGAACTATGATAACAATTTTCAATAAGCAAATAATACCATCAACATCAAGCAACGACCATGAACACAAAAACGACACATCCATACGGATGGAGTATATATCACCGATTGCAATAACAATTCTTTTCCAAAATTTTAGAGGACTGACAAGATCAGCATATGATTCATCACGCTCTAATAACTTCAAGTCTCAGGCCAAACTGTAAGGTTTATGATGAATGCTAGGTCATATAAATACAATCATATTTCAGTTTTCACATTGGAAGTTCTTTCTACATTGAACTTCAATGCATTTCTCCTGAAATTTTCAAATAAGAAAGAACAATCTCATCTTGTTTTTCTAAGATTAGCGGGCACCATTAAGACTACTTTTTCCCTTGGTCTCCTTGTTAATGTTTTCTCTTATTTTCTTGTAGTAGAACCGCATCTCCCTAACTAGGCTAACTTTGCCAGCTATTATAATTTCCATCATTTTTTTCCTGAAAACCGAACAATATTATCTGCTTGGTAACTAAGGGGTATCACCAGGGACCAAGAGCTAGCAAGAGAGTAACTCATAATTTAAGTGATTTACGGCGAAAAATGAGAAATTTGTGATCGGTTAACCTTCATTAATTTATTTAGGCCCCCTATGTTTCATTTCTGACCATAATCCAAGTGCTCGATGCAATGCCTAAAATGCAATGAAAATAAGATAACTAGTAGTATTATCATCAAAAGAAAATACGATAATTAGTAGGAATAAACCTGAATAAACCATGCATTTGATTGGCTCTTCTGGTATCAGTAGCCCTTTTAACCGTAAGTATACCAGAATCTTCCCTTTCGAGGAGAACTTCCCTGGGATAGGTAATAGCAAGCTCCCCAAGAGGACCCTTAACTTTCAAATCCTGACCGTTCATGATTAGAGTGACATTAGAGGGCACTGTAATCGGCTGCTTACCAATTCTTGATTCCTTACACTCCACAACCTTCCTCCTCGCGAAACCAACATTATGATGATGATGATTATGAGGAGGAGGGATGCGGATTCCAATGAAAGGAGACCTCAAATTGCTACTGAAACCAGAAAAAAAAAATCCATCAAAATAGAGATTAGAGAGAATCCCTAAACTAACTGAAGGTTTATAAAATTAAGAAAAAGTAAAAAGGGTCAGTTAATTACCTAGTCGTCGTCGTCGTCGAAGGCAAAGAAGCCATTGCTGGTTCCTTCTTCTTTCGATTTCAAATGATGAGTGACTGTTCCAACTTCCGGAAGTGTTATTTTGTGGCTAAGACCAAATCTGACCACAAATTTGACCGCCGCGTTATCCTATCCATCTCTTTATTTATTTGTTTTTAAGGTTATAATGGTAATTTTCTCAGCATCTAATGAAAGAACAGGAAAAAGTAATTATTATTTTTTGAAATATATATATATATATATACAAAAAAATGTCTTTTTCTATTGTTTGATAACGACCTTGTTGATAATTACATATTTTTAGTCAGAAGAGTCATCTGCCAAAGAGTCAGTCGAGTCATGACAGTTGGGTATTTGATTGATTCTCCAATATTGCAAGCTTCAATTCACGGAGGATCACGAATGATGCAACGAAATAGGGATTTTTTGAATGTCAAACCTGCAGCTTAACGATTGAAATTTATCAGTACGGTGCTGAGAAGAAAAAAAATACATTTTAATATTCTCAGGGAAGGGTACAACATGTCAAACCAGAAATCCATAAGCCGAGCCGAGGTAGGAACTAAGCTGGGGGCCTCCTAGATGCTATTGATATCTTAAATGAGGAAAATTAGAAGGTGGAATTGGCCTAAAGAGTATGACTCAACTTCCATATACAAAAATTGACCGCTTCTGTAAGTAGACATATGATCTGGGCACTATGTTATGGTTTTAATCACTAAGGGAACCATCTTCAAGTACTATTTTTAGGGTTTTAGTATGAAAATTAAAAAATATGATGCCAATACATTAAAGATATTGAAGTTACTTCTAAGATAGTAGGCATTCATAAGAATATGTGAATTTTAATTCAAGAGTTTCGACATGTCTTTTCAACGTTTATAATAATATGCAACATGAATAAATAATATCTTTAAATTTGATTATAATTCATTAAAAGGAAATAGTCAAGACAGAAAGAGAAAAGAAAGTGCTAAGTATGAATATGGGAGAAGGAGCTTGGTGGAGTATTGTTTAAGGGTATTTTTATATTAATGTAAATAGGGTGCTAATCCAATGATCCTAAGCCTCTCTCTATTTTTTCTCTTCATTCTCTCTAGTACTATTGTTATTCTTTCTTGGCAAATAATCGTCTTTACTTGTTTGTATACTCATTCTTGTGCCCAACAAATTACAATTCACCATGTATATATATAACTAAAAAAATAATCACACGGTGAATTGTGATTAATTGGGCACAAGAATGGATGGTACACAGACGAGTACAGACGATTTTCACCCTTCTTTCTTCACTTTTACCCTGGACCAGCTAGATATGAGAAAGGGCTCCAGCCATTGCTTAGATCTTGGTCGAATCTCACTTATTTCCTTCTTTTTTGGTATTTTCACCTTTGGACCACAAATTTGGGAGAATTTCTCTTTAGATCACCTTCTTCAAAATCTATGATGCAGAGACGAGATTTTTCTTCGATCTCTCTATATCATGACTTCTTTTTACCTCTTTGGAGGAACCTTCAAACCTGAATTTGCTCTAGACCCCCTCTCAGTCTTCTACATCTTCCCAAGGCATTTTTTAAGACGGTTGATACGCCTATGGTCTTCTAAATTGTCGATCCATAAGGAAAATATTGAACCTGAGCATCTCTTTCCTCGGTAGTTTACGGATTATGACGAAGATGCCGTGTATAAGACCTTTTGTGTTGTTTATCTCACTAGTATCAGTATTTTTTACTACACGGGGTGTGATATTTTATATGTTTCCTTGTGCAACATATTAGATGTTGTCTTATGCAACTTTATTTTCTATTTATAGGTTATTCATCAATTGTAATGACCTTGATCTTTTTATAATTAATGGATAATTTTTTATCTAGCAAAAAATTTAGGATGCCAATTATTTGGAGTGCCAATAACAGATCCTTTAACAAATAAGAAAAATAACATTTCCTTATTATGGAAAATTCTAAATTACAAGGACCATAAGTGTAGATACGACAAGATAATATAAGAATTTTGTAAGGAAGAGCACATATTCTATTTCATCCGTTTTTTAATAAAAGGATAATTAGTGTCTAGGGATGGCAAAATACGCCCTGCTCCGCCCCGTACTGAAAACAGATCGAGGCGGGGTTGTCCCGTGGACAGAGGATTAGGTTGGATATGATGTTTGTCCCGCCCCGCCCCATTCTGCCCCGTTTGAAACATATATAATTATATATATATATATAGTAATTATATTGAGAATGGGGTAGAGTGGGGCGGACTCAACGTGCACGGGGCGAGGCATGGGCGTGGAGTATTGCCACTTTACGGATCACGGGGCGGGGCGGCAGATCAAAGCGCGGGACATGGCATGAGTATTAAGATACCCGCCCCAACCCGTCCCGTTGCCATCCTTATTAGTGGCCTACTTCGTCGGTGCGACTATAGCGCAGAACGAACAAAATTCAATACCTAATTTTTAGTTGTTTAGTACAAGAGTTCACTGGGATAAAAATACCTGTTGCAGCATTATCACATGTTTAATAGGAAGAGAACGCGTGTTGCATGAGATTTAACACATTTCAAAAAGTGTTTCATATGTTTTGAATTTAAAGTGTTTTGCACTATAATCTTGACACTACTTCTTTCTCAAATATATGTAGTTTTTTCCACTTTTAAAGATAACTACTCTTATTATAGAGTAATGAAAAAGAGATACTTGAGGTTTAAAAATATAATAATAAAAATGTATATTATATTTCATTTCCTTTATTTAGGAAAAACTCTATTATCAGATATTAGTTATAAAAAAAGAAGAAGAGAAAATGGTGAAACAATGAGGACAAGAGGTTTTCCTTCCGTTTCTCTGGACTTTGATCCTCCCAATTCCTACAATTTCTCTCCGCTTTAGGCCCTTACTCTCTCTTTCTTTTGCACTAGTAATTTAGAAGAAAGCACTTCCAATCCCGTTGATTACTGCTATAAATTTCCTCTTATATTTTTCCATTTGTTTCATTCAGATCCCAATTTTATTCTTATTCTTATTCTTATTGAGATTCAAAGTTTATCTAATCCAATCCGATCCAAATCCCAAGTGCATGTTATTATTTGTAATAGAATTCTGGTAAGTAATTAGTAGGTATGTGGGGCGGAGCCATTCGGAGATGGAGCAAGTTAAGAGACTGTTTGGCTTCATCTGCAACAACCAAATCCAATTGGAACCACCGGAATCAGACGCTGCTGCTGCATCGGAGAGGTTTTGTGGTGGTCGTGGGCTCCAACTCCTCTTCCTCCTCCTATCCTAAGAGGAGTAGGCAGCAGCAACAGGAGAGGTACAAGTGGGATCACCACAGCGGCGGAGGCGGAGGCGGCGGTTCCAATGAGGTCCGGAGGCTTAAGGCCGAGTCGAACTGCCCTCGCTGTTCTAAGCCAATGGATCTCCTCTTCACCAATCGTCACCCCAACCTCATCCCTCCCCCCATTTCCCATTCTTCTTCTAATAATCCAGACAACAACGATGATCCCCAAAACAATAACAAAGATAACTCATCCTCTTGTAATAATATCAATAATTCCGACAAGAAACCATACCAAGCCGTGAATCTTTGTCCCAGTTGCAAGACCGCTTACTATTTCCGTCCTTACAAAATGTCTCCCCTTCAGGGTAGTTTTGTTGAGATTGGCCGCCGCCTTAAAACCCCCACTCCCAGCAGGAATTTGTCCGATGATGAAGAGTGGGGTAAGAGGCTTAGAGCTTCTTTTTGGGAATCTTTCAAGTCTTACGGTAGTAGTGAACCCCCCGAGAATTGGCCTCCTCCTCCTTCACCTCCTACTGGAGCTCCTGGAAATGGAAATGGGATTTCAGTTCATACTCCTCCTGGGCCGCCTTTTGCTCCCGGCACCAATGTGATCCGGGCTGTGGGACCTACTAGTGGCAATGGCAGCAATAGCTCCGAGAAGAGTAATGAATGGGGTGGGTCTAACTTAGGGAAGAATTTGCCTACTCCAAAGGAAATCTGCTTAGGACTTGATAAGTTTGTCATTGGCCAGGATCGTCCCAAGAAGGTCTCTCTCTTCATTTGCATCCTTGAGATATTTGAAACATTAAGTTCCTTCCGTGCAATTTTAAATTCGTGCATCATCTTGTCTGTCTGTGTGAATCATGGAGATAACAACTTGAGTTTGAGCTGTTGCTCGATTTTTAGTCAACTCAGTATTTCATACAAGCGTCTCACTTGCCGATGGTACTTGAACTTGGATGCGTTTATATTTGCACACAGACATGACATTTTGATCCTACATCAAAATCTAAATCTGTGTAAATAGTTGAGTTTCTTCATGTGCAGGTGCTGTCGGTGGCTGTGTATAATCATTACAAGCGGATATACTATGCCTCATTACAAAGAGGGTTGGTGACTTCTTGTGTCTCTGTCTAGTTATATGCACAACATAATAATACCAAATTGCTTTTCTTTTCCAATCCGTTCACCCGAATGTACTCTTGATTTTTTTATCCTACCTACTTTATTGATTGAATTCTATAAAATACTAGGTCCGGAGCAGACTCAACATCAGAAGATAATGGCGAAAATGTAGAACTGGAAAAGAGCAATGTACTTTTGATGGGACCAACTGGCTCAGGTTGTTAAACTACTGATGTCTTATTCATTATCTTGTTTATCTATTGAAAATGTCTTCCTAGATAATCCAGAAATTGTAGTTACCTTTATAATTGACTTTTTTTGTGGAACAGGGAAAACACTACTTGCAAAGACCTTAGCTCGTTTTGTGAATGTTCCCTTTGTTATTGCCGATGCAACTACCTTAACACAGGCAAGTATATGGCTATTTAGTTTTGCCTGCTTTTTGGAAGCAAAATGATAATTCTCCTACCTTTTTTTTTAAAAAAGTAAAAATTATGTACTCGTGTGTTATTCGACTTTTGAGTGATTGGCTTTGTGACAGGCAGGATATGTTGGCGAAGATGTTGAATCGATATTGTACAAATTGCTTACGGTATTAATCTTGTCTTCCGGATATGCTGCTTTGGTTTATTTTTTTGCTTTTTCCATATTAAATGTCTTTTGAAAGGCTGTTTTGTCTTAATTTCAGTGATCTTTCTGGGTTATATGCTTGTTTATCCTAAGTGTAGGAGATTCATCTTTTCTTGCTTTTATGTTTGTATTTGCTTCTCAGTTGCATTTTCCTTGAAGGTGGGTGGAGGGGTGGGGGGTAGGACTAGAAATGTTTTGGTTATTATTACTACCTTCTGATCTCTAAAGTCTTGGTTAAAATTTGATTTTCTGGATTATTATTATTATTATTATTGTAGTTGTTGTTAATTACTATTGTTATTGTTACTACCTCTATTCCTTAATAATGGATACATTTGTAGTTTTCACACAGATTTAGAAAATGATTAGAGAGTCATTATTGTGAAGAAAAAAATCCATACCATCGTTCATTAATGATTAGAGGGTCATTATTAGTGGTTCGTTAAGTAATTTATTACATGTAAGACTGGAAAATTACAATAAATATGTATTGATTTCTACCGTGTGGTAAATATTTGGATCATTTAAATTTTGGATGATATTAATGTCTGGGCATTGCCTTTTAGGCTCTCACGTTTTTTGAACTTGGAGAATCCTGCCCAAGTAAAAAATATTTTGATAATCTTTTGATACAGTGAAAGAAAGAAAGAAAAGGGTATGTGATCAGTAGGGTGTTCTATGTCTACTGGTGGTTCGTTTGTAATGTTGTCTTCATTGTGTCAATTAACATGCTGAATATTTGAATTTTTTTGCTTATTGGCTAGTATTTTTATCAGTGATCAAATATCTGAGCTTTCAATTTGGCATGAAGGTTGCTGAGTTCAATGTTCAAGCTGCACAACAAGGAATGGTTTACATTGATGAAGTTGATAAAATAACTAAGAAGGTACCTCGTTTTCTTTTGGTTTTGCATTACTTGTTTAGTTTTTCACGGGTAAAATCTGCTCAACCTCCTAGATTTCACATCGTTTAGTTGATTATTACACCCGATCTTACAAATTGTACAATTAAATCCATTTTTTACTAAATTTACAACCATTGGGTTAACCAACCCATTTGTTTGGGTGGATCAAGTAGTTAAAAGACCCTTTGATCCTTGACCAAAGCCAAAATTCCTACCTCCTTTGCCTTTAATTTTCTCCTCTTGTCACTGTTTCAGTTGTTGCTACAATCTTATCCCCAACTCTAGAAGTTACAGGCGACACTTTCTTCTCCACCTCCCAGTGTGCAGCCACTTTCTTCTAGACCATTCCAAGGCACGGTCGCCTTCTCCTTCTTTTCCACCACCCCCTTTTCGACACTACCTCTCAGATCTCACAACTTGCCACCTTTCCTCTATCTCCGTCATGAAACCTTCATTCTTATAATCTTCTCCATCTGCAATCCTTAACAATTCCATCAAAAGGACACCCACATAGTGACCACAACAATCCCCATATAACCTTAAATACCAACTTCATCTCCTCTTCTATAAATTGTTTTTAGATATAGAGCATAAGGTTGTATTAAGATAAGAAAATAGTAGTACCCTCAAAGCCAGTGAGTGCTAGTATCCTTCGGAAAAAGAACTTGCCTCCCTCAATGCAGCATTGTCTTCCTTGCACGTGGCAGCGCCTGTGACACTACCTCTACCTTCATAATCTCTCTTCCTTCTCCCCTCTCACCTCTCATTCTTCCCTTGTAGCTTCTCTTTCCTCCTCCCTATCGTTCTTTGCTTCCCAGCTAGATTTCTCCGTTAATGAAGAGAGAAAGATGCCCATTCTCTTCTATCTTTTTCTAAAATCAAGCAGACTAATTTCACCTAGATTAAATGGTTGACTGATCTGATGGATATGGATCATATGTTCTTAAGTGGAGAAGTTATTGGATTAAGGGGTACATTATTTCAATTGAATGATCAGGGGCGAGGTGCTTTTAAGGAGAAGTTTAAGGGGACTTAATGGGATATACTCTTTTTTTTTTGGTTAACTGTTTCTGGATTCTAAAGTGTATTGCCATTTTCCTCTATTGTTTCCTTCTCGTTTTTGGATATCTTGAAGGCAGAGAGCGTAAACATTAGCAGAGATGTTTCTGGAGAAGGGGTTCAGCAAGCCCTGCTGAAAATGCTGGAAGGAACTGTAAGAACGCTGTCCTTGTGCATTTGACATTTTCTTTTTTTTCTCGATTTGCATAATACTGGCAACTCTCAAACTGATGCTATATGGTATTTTCGTTGACCTGGGAGTTGATCAAATATTTTCAAACTGCATTTTGTAAGCTAACTAAGATTCTCCTCTTTAAAATTTAATTCAGATTGTTAACGTTCCTGAGAAAGGGGCAAGGAAGCATCCTCGTGGTGATCATATTCAGGTACGACGGGCCTAATAGTGTGCATATTTCCCTTTTAGTAAACATGTGACCTTAATGAAAATCTTGTATGTTAAGAATTGAGGTCTCTAATTGATTTAGGCAATATTGAAGCATGAAATCAGCATGCTGATATCTACAGGATTCTCTCTCTTAGTTTCTCTCTCCGTGATGCAATTATAAGGAAATGACATTGCCCTATGCGGGTTACTATAGTTTTGTTACTGAGTTTAAACAGAAAGTTCATCTGCTATATTCGTATTCCTTTTGGTGGAATTCCTTCATATTATTCTGTTCTGCTTCTTTATATTATTTTAGAACTTCTCTGCAGATGGATACAAAGGACATCCTATTTATCTGTGGTGGAGCATTTGTGGATTTGGAGAAGACCATATCTGAAAGGTAACTTTCTGTTAATGGTTGCCTTCAAACTCTCCCTTCAGGAAAGGAAGAGAACTTATTCGGCTTCGCTGGTCTATGAGTTCTCTCAAATTACATTGCTGGAGTGTTGAATTTAAAATCTCCATTCATTTCTCCCAGACGGCAAGATTCTTCGATCGGTTTTGGAGCTCCCGTTCGCGCTAACATGAGATCTGGAGGAATAACTAATGCTGCAGTAACATCTTCCTTGCTAGAATCTGTAAGAACATAGGTCATGATATTATTTCTAGTATCTAATATTGGCTTCATGAGGATTATAGGTTCTAGTACTTCTGCAGTGGTGAAATTGACGTATGCTATCTTTCCAGGTTGAAAGTAGTGATCTTATTGCATACGGACTCATACCGGAATTTGTTGGGCGCTTCCCTATTTTAGTTAATTTATCAGCTTTAACTGAGGACCAACTTGTTCAGGTAATTCTATCTTGCTGCTTTACTACCTAACTGTTTTGCACTGTTATCATTATTTCCTACTCTCTCATCAATGTGGTTAACAGTACTTGTCCATCAAATTCTGGAGCTAGTTGCACAAAAGTTGGATCTGTCTAGCATGTTTTTCAGCTCCGGTGGATATTTTGGAAATGGCCCCGTTAGTTGCATAAACAAGCTGGGTCAAAATAGATTTGTGGCATTGTGGCCTCCGGTGGTCTAATGTCACTTTACGTTGCAGGAGGTTAGGATTCAAACTGCTAGGCTCCCACTCGCTCTTACAATTTGGAAAGGAGAAGTCATAAGAATAGATTTAGAGGAATAGATATATAGAAGAGATCTGCCTGATGGTTGAATAGTAGAGAAGTCACCGCAAATAGGTTCTGGGGTTTCTTGGAAAATAGGGAATGTCTTTTACACTCCTATTCTGGTTCATAAGAAATTTTAGACGGGAGTCATTTTCAGTGTTGGCAACAACCAACGGGCAGGACTTGATTTTGAATATCTCATTGTCTCCTTGGATAGACGTG
>JAOWBF010000027.1:63436-76304 GCA_028566175.1 Vinca major
TCAATCTAATTCCTATAATTATGCATGTACACCTATACAACATGTGCTAAATGTGCTAATATGTTGTAACAACCTGCATCAGATATTAGAAAATTAGTGAATTAAATTCATAAGAACATTTTTAGGCATATTTACTCGTAAAGGCTAATTTAATAAATTATTTTCTCTCAATTTAAGCTCAAAACAAATATGAAAATATCCAAAATAATGGTAAAAATATAGGCTCATCAATTACTGTGCCCTCTTTGTTGTTTGTCACTTCCTCGATAAAGTAAAAACATAATTTCTTTAACAGACGGAAAAACTATCTTTCATCCTTTTTAAGAGTATGTTCTTATTGTGCCTCAAGACTGAGCGTTGTACTATTTGCTTATTATACTTCTATTGTTGGTCTAAAGTAGCATTGCCAATCAGGTACATTGAAGCTAGTAAAGCTCGCCTTTATCGCTCTGAAAGTCAGTCGCGCGCTTCTGTTTCACAGGCGGTTCTCTTGTATGTTTTTGAAAACACACTGAAAATGCTTCATCCGTTTATGCCGTTTGTCACTGAAGAGCTTTGGCAGGTAAATTGCTACGTCATGACTCATGTAGAAGCTGTTCTCCAGAAGAACTTCTCAGAGCTTTCTCACAATTATTTTATACTCTTAGTAAAAACCAGTTTCAATATTCATTACTTAGATATCTTCTGCATAGTGTTATAAAGGAGACTACCTTCGGAACCCCTTTCACAACCTTTAAACGCTCACATCGATTTCCTTTTTCTTATGTTCAATCCCTACCTTTGAGCAGGAGAGATGGGTTGGATGGTGAATTACATAAAAACATGTATTGTTATAAACTAAATTTAATTTTTCGGGGGAGGGTGGGGTGAAATGAAATACTTAAAAGGAAATTTCAACAAAAAAGAAAAAATTTCCCCATAGAAAAATGAGCGTTAAAAAGTTGTTTATGGGATGGAGAAAGGTCTTTGGTTGGTTTCAAAATCTGCTTCTGCAACCTTAAACGTTTAATTTGGATTCCTATCAAGGTGAACCCACTTTAATTAAGCTTCTTCAACCTTAAAGTGCAGTAATCAACTATTCTTCAACTTTGTTTTACTTATCTACAGGCACTACCTGCCAGAGAGAACGCTCTTATGGTATCCGAATGGCCATTGACTTCACTTCCAAGGCATATTCATTCCATAAAGAAATTCGAAAATTTACAGGCTTTGGTAAGTATACTCCCACATTAGATATGGAACATCTACATTACTTGTCCAAAAGAAAATCAGGGTGTAAATTGTAGCAACTGTTCACTGATTGTTACATTCACCTTTGTTCAGACCAAAGCAATCAGGAATGTTAGAGCCGAATATTCCGTTGAGCCAGCAAAACGCATATCGGCATCGATTGTTGCAAGTTCAGAAGTAATCCAGTATATATCTGTAAGTAATATTTCTTTTATCAGTTACCACCACAGTGTAATAAAATGGAATAGTAGTTATAATCAGTTTGTTGCATTTCCTTTAATGAATTTTAAATGAGCAAGAAAATTATCCTTTTTTCGTTTGCCTGACTATACAGAGGGAAAAGGAAGTGCTAGCTCTTCTCTCCAGATTGGATTTGCAGAACGTTAAATTTACAGATTCCATACCAGGTGTGTTTCCAGAAAATTATACTTATCTCGTCTCCTCTCTAAGTATTCGGGTCGTGATCTTTGTTTCTTAGTTTTATATAAATGAGGTAATTTTCAGGGGATGCCAATCAATCTGTGCACATCGTTGCCAGTGAAGGTCTGGAGGCATATCTGCCCCTTGCTGACATGGTCGATATCTCTGCTGAAATTGAACGCCTTTCCAAACGCATTGACAAAATGAAAGAAGAATATGATGGACTGATAGCACGATTAAGTTCACCTAAAGTCGGTGCTTCTCTTGCTTATTAACTCCATATCTGATCTTTAACTCTCTATGCATAATAGCGTGATAATTATTCAATTGAATTTTTTTTTCTCTTATTTAAACAGTTGAAATGAACTTAATGAAGTATTGAATTAAGACGAAATATTCTATAATTACACGTAAGTAATGTAGCCATGTAGGAATTCAGTCAAATAATTCTGTTGCTTTTCTTCAGTCTTTTGGTTATTTAACGCAGTTTTCTTGTATGGCACAAAAACTGATCATACGGAAACCTATCGTACACGAGCCCTGAATAAGCGAGTGTTCAAAACAGTATTTTGAGCCAATTAAATGATGTTCCATTAGAGAGATGCTCAGAAATGACAAAAAATGGTAAATTGTTGATGAACAGAAAGAGTTAAATGCTTGTGTTGCTACCATATTTTTGGTTGATAGGTCTCTTTTTTACAGTATAAGCTTTATTTATATTATATTTTTGCTGGGTGGGGAAAGGGGAAAAGGGAAAGGGGAAGGGCCATGAATTCGTGCGGATGTTTGTCTTATTGTAGTTATTCGGATTTTTTTTCTTATCCATATCATATCATTATAAGCTCTCTGTTTTTCTATAAGCAGTTTGTGGAGAAAGCTCCCGAAGGAATTGTTCGTGGAGTCCAAGAAAAAGCAGCAGAAGCCGAGGAGAAGCTAAAACTAACCAGCAATCAAGTGGCCTTTCTCAAATCCACAGCTCAGCTTCCACAATGAACATTTCCTGAAGGCTAAGAAAATATAGGGTATCGCATCTCCAGGTCCAATGGATTTTAACTAATAACTTTCCTGAGATTCTGCCGAAATCCAGGAGCGGAAGATTTGAAGAAATCAAATGCTCTTTGTACAGGTATATACTCTAGTCCCTAGGGCTACCTATACATAATTTATCAGCATTCTAGATTTCTGATCCCCATGTAAAATGACAAAAACATTGTCTGTCCCCGTGTATGTCTACATTCCTGTACCCAACCACTCCCAATTTGACACGTGT
This sequence comes from Vinca major, assembly GCA_028566175.1. Taxonomy (NCBI): domain Eukaryota; kingdom Viridiplantae; phylum Streptophyta; class Magnoliopsida; order Gentianales; family Apocynaceae; genus Vinca; species Vinca major. The sequence continues at coordinate 66,357 of JAOWBF010000027.1, forward strand.
ATATATAATCGGAGGAAATATCTATATAGCAAATTCTGATTGATTAGGTATAAGAATGGGGACATAAACGGGGACAAATGATTTTCACCCTTGTAAAATATCATTGGGAAATTTTCACTCCCTTCCCCAACTCCTTGATGTTAGGCATGATTCTTGTAGCCTCCTTGCCATGTATTTATTATCTTCACAAAAGCTAAGCAAAGCCCCAATTTTTTATGATAGTAAAAGTCAAGAGTTACTATTAGCCCCCCACAATTGCTATATTTTAAATGCTTGAACTGGTGTTTTAGTTGATTTTGTTCTTAGAATAACTTTTACTAACAGTTCGGCTCGGCTATGTTAGTTTAAAGTTTCATGTGTAGTCTCATATTGGGACCTTCTTGTATGCTTAAAGCTGTGTAATGTACTCTTAGTGTCTGGATTTGAATGTCCATTTTTTTAATATATATATATATATATATATATATATATAATGAGCTGGAAAAAGAGAGATTCGGGGCGAGGGAGTAACTGGTTACTGTTAGAATGGCTAAAATTGAAGTGAAAAAAGAAGCCTTCCTTTTTATATAATGGTTACAGTTTACATGGTGACGGGGTTAAAACAACCTCCAGGAAGTAAATGCTCATACAAAAAAGGAGAGCGAAATATAAGGTTAAACACAAAACCTCGGCCCCAGGGGGTGGGGGAGGAGGGATAAGGTTGGTGGTTTTACAAGATTAGGGTTACAGACAATTCTCTGGCATGATCACTCCTCCTACCGTCCCTCCAATGTTCTTACAAAGTGATTGTGCCCTTTTGTTGGGATAAGTGATCTTAATGTCTTGCAGTTTAATTCCTTTGCATGGATTACTTGGACTACAATCAAAGACTAATGCAACTTGTGTTGCTGATGTCCCTTGTATGTTTTGGTATGTCACCTGACTAATCTTTACTCCAGAAGTCTGAGAAAAGGAAAAATCACACATGATCAAAGGTAACGAATATTACGCGAATTGAGGTAACAAAGTCCATTTCTGAATTGAGCCGTTAAATATTATACAAGACATATTATTTAAGGTTGTAATGATTGAGATGTATTCATTACCTGTCTAGGGCAACCTTGGTTGTTAGGGCAGTAATTTTGATCAATGATAATAGGGTTCTCCACGTTCTTCATAATGATGTTTCGATAGTTGATATTATTAACAAATGAAGTGCTTGGTCTTGCCCATGTTTTTATTCTTAAACCATTGTCAGATCCTGTGAAAACTGAGTTGGTTAAGGTTACATTCTGCACTCCATCTTCCTTTAAGTCCCTGCCTAGACTCCCAATGCTGCATTTTTTGACATAGAAATCATACCATTAGCATAATTGCATAATTAACTAGTAAAATCCAAAATTATCGGTTTTAATGAGTTAGTGGTTCCATACTAAGTAGGTTGACTTAATATATGAAGTTTACCTTACACCGTGTCCAGGGCCACACTGTATCTTCTCCATCCACAAATTTCTTGTTCCTGGACCGATAGATATACAGTCGTCCCCGGTTTTGATGTTACTTCCTGTGATGGTAACACCAGTAGAGCCTTGAACGTGAATGCCGTCTGTGTTAGGACTAAGGTCTGGTGCTATGATCACTACATTTTTTACCATCACATTTGTGCAGCTGTTAACCACAACATGCATTGATTGGCTGTTGATTGAGGTTAATCCACTGATCAAACCATCATTTACCCAGTTGAATGTTATCGACTGCACTTCCGAAAAACAGATAAATTACAATCGCAATAAAACAGAAAAACAAAAAAGAAATTTGATGGTTTATCATTAGTAACATACCCTTGCTCCAACAGGGCAGTTCTTCCCTGACTTTCGACATTCCCAAAAACCAGCTCCCTTAGCATCAAGAGTTCCACCAATAACCGAAAGCCGATTCACCTGAATGAACAAAATCCAGTAGCCTGAATTCCCAAGAGCTCTATAATCTGTAGGCGCCACCAAAGTTCCATCAATCTGAAATGTGATTCTACTTTTGCACGGCCCTCTAAATGTTACTGCTTTTAACAAATACCTTCCCTTAGGCACGTAAATTTTCGCCGACTGTCCAGAGTAGGCGCACGCTGCTGCCCATGTCCTCAGAAACGGCTGCGTTGCATCGGTTTTACCGTCCGGTTTCACACCATATTTGAGTACATTGTAGGATGGTTCAGCTGCTTTTGATAACCACAAGAAAGCTAGGAAAGAAAGGCCAAAAACCCATGAAATCAAATTTCTTTTTGCCATCCTTTTCAAGAAGTTTGAGAAGGTGAGGCGAGGAAATAATATCGTTGTGGGCTGTAAAACAGTCTCAAATACTGAAATAAAAGGACGTCAAGATAGAGAGATGAAGAAAAAATGTTTGTTGTGCAGCATAAAACGAACACAGATACTGATTACAATGAGACAAGAAGAAAGGATGTAGCTGTGTGAAGCAGGAGGAGGCTGTTGGTGCTGTATATATAGTGTGATTATAGGTTGGGGGAAGTTGACCGTTAATTCAGTTAATTGGTTATGTGAAATGAACTAGGAATGATTAATGTTGAAGTCATCACCTACTTCATTTGCATGTTATATGATACGTACGGCGCCTTGTAATAAGGCATTGATAAGTGCATTTTTTCCATAGTTGCATGTGATCAAGGGAAGAAAATCAACTCAAAATGGTTAATTAATTTGGTTTTATTGGAATGTTCTCTTAATCATTTGTTTGAGTTTGCATGCACATGAGCCACTAATGTCATTCCTATAGTGAAAATTAATGAAGCAAAAATTTAAAATATTTTTGTAATTAAAATATCAATATTGCTTTCTTAAATATTACTTGTATATTAGTAATTCTATTTAAGAGAGTAATATTGATATTTTGATTACAAAAACATCTTAATTCTTCCTTCCTTAATTTTCGCACATATAATGAAAGTTTTATATTTAAGAATGGAGGTAGTAATATGTAATGAAAATTAAGAAAACAAAAAATACTATATTTTTTTTAATTAAAATAATAATATTACCTTTTAAAAATAGAATAAGTGGTATATAAGCATTATTTAATAGTGATATTTAGATTTTGACTATCAAAGTATCTTGTTTTTTGTTTATTTAGTTTTTACTATATATTCTAAACGACTTATATTAAAAAACCAAGATATTATAGACTTAGACTTTGGTTGAATTGCTTTATCAAATTTTTTTGGGGTCATTTTTTTACTCCGTGTTTTCATTATTCTTGAAATTTTGATAAGTAAAAGAAGTCATTCTCAACTATTACCATTAGAAATTCAGAAAATTGATTATTTAAATTGAACCATTTTTTGTCATACTCATTAGCTAATTAACAAAGGCAACTTGGAATTTTTTTTTGAGATAATGACCATTAATGCCCCTTACGTATGTTTCAAATGCAACTGTTAACCCTCGACTATTTTACGTGCTATTTCTGCCCATAACTATTTACGGGGTGCCATTAGTACCCAAAATCGGCGGAATCCGGCTAGAGGGGCGGTGTTGCACATGTGCAGCTCGCACAAGCACATTTTCAGAGGCAAAATCGTCAATCCATTGGATGATAATGCAAGAAGTCATCCTCCAAGCCAAGCCATAAAAAAACTGGATGGTACTCAATTGGAGGGTTGCCATTTTACATTCTGTACAATTCGATTCATTATATAACAGAGGTGACAAATTATTAAAGGAATATTCTATGGCCAGGATAGAAAGGTTAACCTTGGTCAGTTTCTTCTGTACAGTAAGCTGAACCTTAGCCTTTTTCTTCTGTACTGTGTCTTCTGTCCATACATATAGCCAAAGGCAAAATCAAACATCAATTCATTTTAAACTTTGAATCATCCAACATATTGTTTTACAAATTGCCATAAGTATGAACTCAAACTCTCGAAAAGATTGGATACCCATCTACAAATCAGCCAACCAAAGAATATAGCAAAAGGAGAACTGATGTATAGATAAAAATGGATCAAATTCCATTCAGAAAGCAGAGCTGATGCATATTAAGTCATCCAAGTTTAACAAAGAGTAGATCATCCATTCAATCCCGTAAAGAGTATTGGAGTCCTGGGTGGAAATTTGTCAAGAAAAGTTTCCAAGTCCACTATTCCTTAAGTTATTCTCAAACATAAGGCAGGATTTTGAACCCATGAAGTATTCCAGATTAATAGAAAATATATGCAGGAAAGGCCTTGACTAGAGTACAGACAAAACAGTTAATAAATTGAAAGTATCCAGATTCTTATTCTGAAATCTTCACTTCATAAAATTCTTAGGCTAAAATCTCTTAGAAAAATATACTGAAAATTTCTGAAGCATCCTTACCACTTTCAGGTAGCATTTATACTAGTAGAAATCAATTTCAGCTAATATAAGCATCAAATCCTCTTATTTCACCATATCTTTGAGGCAAGTGCTAGAATTGTAATGAAACTTCCCTCAAAAGTAGACACACAAAGAAATTAAGCATGCAAAGGGCCTACTTTAGTAACATGGAGCAAATTTCACTGAAATCAAATTAATTTAGCTATTGCAACAAAGAGCAATTCATTCTTTGTCATTCCAATATTAGTTACGTTCATGCTTCAATCTTCTTCAGGGAAACAATATTGAGAAACAAGAGAAGAAACTTCCACAAGGCTTCTCGAAATGCGACAGTCAGTAACAAAAAGCAGTTCTAAAATAAAAGGGAAAAACTAGACAGCACGTAGAAATCAGTCCCAGTTTGACAAGAGAACAAACTCAGAGTCTCAATCTATAGCTGATGTACTTATTCAGAACATTAATCTGGATTCTTAACCTAAAAATGCTATCACAAAGTCAAATTCCGGGGATGGCAAGAGGGAGGGAGAGGATAGTCTAACCAGTTTTATTTTCTTCAATTGCTTTTCCCTTCCTCTTGGACCCAGATACCTACAAGGCAGCTGATATTAGAACAATACGCATCACACTCGACAACAAAAATCTTACGGGCGAAGCTGTAATAACTGCTTTGTTACTAGATAAAGGAAATTAAGACATCAATTCAAGTTATGCCAGGTAAAAATTCAATGTAAAAGAAAAATAAACCCCACCTTGACATCCTCCTCCTTATCTTCTATATCTGTATGCATCCCCTGATAATGGAACAAAAGACATTAATGACAAATTTTATCTGCAGTACAAAAACTACCAAATAGTAATGTATAAAGGATAGCATAGCCAGAGTGGATTGTTAATTGCTCTAACTGCAGCATGGGTTCCCCTTCTACAGTGGATTTCTAAAATAGATTGATCATTTGAACATTATGAGGGTGAGCATACAGATTCTTTTGGACGAGAAATGGCAAACAAGAGATAATGGGACACCTTCACGTGCACACTCAGGGAAGCTTACTCGCATAAACTAAAAGCTATAAAATAACCATTTTCTCCATTTGCTTTAATTTAGGAAGATGATCTCTGTTAAACAAAAAGATATAATATTGTTTCAACTATGCTTCACTTTTTTACATCAAAATGACGAAATTTTTGTTTTGTAGCTTACCTATGACCCCCGGGAATTTAGAAATCTACTATCAAGATAAATCAAGGTATATATGCCTTGTGATGGTTACATTTCGTATTCTGTGGATGTGAATGAAACCAAAATCCTAGAGTGAGCTTGAAAATCACAGCATCATTATCTGAATTTACCAATTATTCAAAGTTTAAAATCCCAATTATTCAAAGTTAGAATCACAGTTAAAAATGGTTGTAAAAGTCTTACTCCTCTCCAAAAACAAGCGACTGATCTCGCATTCAGTCATCCTTTAAAAATGTAAATGAGAGGCCTCAACAAGTATGTGTCTGTGGTTATAAAACTTCATATGATGAAAAAATAGAAAAGCTTTTTATATTCATAGGTGCTAAAATGGTCATTCCCGTAGGTAAATTGAGAAAACTACCCCAAAAATGTTTCCCTTTCAGTATGTGTACTTCCCATGGCATAAACTTGGTACTTCATTGAGTTCTGGAACCTCACCTTTTTCCCAGCTTTCTTAAATAATGTGGATATAGTAGCTTGAACCATAGGAACTTTATTACGCTGTGCATGTTCCTTAGTTTTTAAGGCTGATTTGGCATGTTGTTTTCTTTTTTCCGTGACTGGAGTAGCAATTTGAGCATCAGCTTTATCAATGTCAAGTACTACATGGTGGGAACTACCTGTCTGTTTATACCTTAAGGAAACCAGCATGTCAAGATGGAAAGATGACATGTGCAACAAAATTACAGATATAAGCACATTAGTTAGAATTGATAGTCATTGCAATAGGGAAATTAGCATTTTAGGTCCTCAACGTTTTGTAAAATACCATCTCCATCCTAAACATTTATTTTAGATTTTCTCATCAAGAATTTTTTCAATGTCCCAAAATGGTCCTACGGGCTATTCTTTTAACATATTTGAGGGGTAATATCATCCTTACTATCATCCCCTCCCAAAATTGAAAAGGCCAAGAATGACTCTACTTAGATTATTCTACCCTTTTATGAATAGTTTAATCCGTTCAATATGCAGCAAAAATGTCTCTTTTCGGAGTCTGGAATGTTAATGGATGAAAGCAGACCAGAAAAAAAAAAATGTTTGAAGATGAAAATAGTAATCCGTAAAAAGTTCGAGGATTACTCAAAGAAGAATGGAATCATAGTAACCAAGATAATGAACATAAAAGTTGAGAGGATATTTTTAAAGTCATCACTTTTCAAATCTTCAGTGTTGACTTTCTCTTCCTCTTCTTCAGAAGTTTCACCATCATTTAATAAAAAATCATCTCCAGAAGAACCTTCTGCAAACCTGAGGTGAATGTCTCTTTAGCAGCCAGTGAAGCAAACGAAGCCTTAAATTAATCAGAAATTAGGAAACTAAAAGTTAACATGCATTTCTGACAGTTTTCTTATTTCATACGATCATAGAAAGGATAAAATTTAAGAGGATCATGCCATTGTTCCAAAGTTTTAGGTGCAAGTAGCAAACTTGACCAATTAAACTGAAGTACTGTATAGGTGAAAGGATTCCAACAAGTATCAGCAGAAGAGTTTCGGGATGATTTTTACAATCAAATGAAAATAGAATACAACAAAAGAGACAGGTATTTGGGTCTTTGCCGAGAAGTCAGATATTGACGGGGTTGTAAATCCATCCATGTGTTTCATACATTAAGAAAGAATTACACGGGAAAAGTAATCGATTATAGTCTATAACGCCTGTTTCATTCATTTTGTATGATTATGAAGTAATTGCGCAGCCCATTTTATATTACCATCAAATCTACTTCACAGGATTTAGAAGATTAGGATATAAAATCCAATCTTTCCATCCTTCTTGTCTACATTGTAAGCTTAAAATGGTTGTCCGTGGTATAATCTACACATGCTTGTCAACAATTTTCCTTGATTGTTTTCTTTATTCATGTAGAATTAGCACAAGAAATGTTAAATTTTGTTTCGTGCTAAAAGTTTGATGTAGACAGCAAGAAAAGACATTTTATGTTGGTAGAGTACAGTGAATTAAATAGAAAAAACATACTTGAATGTTTTCCCAGTCGTCCTAGCCGAATGCCGAGTTGGAGTTGCTTCGGCAAATTCTTTGGAGTCATTCAAACTGTCAGAGGAACCCTCTTCTAATTCACATTTAGGAGATCGTTCTTCCCCAAGTTTTACTCCAGGTTTGCTGGCAGTTGATTTCTTATGACATGTTGCACCGGCACCACCTTTAAAATCATACTCCACTTGTTCCTGTGAACAAGATTTTTTTCAATAACTTAGCTATAACCACCAGAATTTGGCATACACTTGAGACACTAAGTAACCTATCACCAAATTGAGCAATCTGATAAGGGGTTCAGTAGAACACCTTAACTAAGGGCTTACCACATTCAGTTCTGTAGGAAACTCAAGACGTGCTTCTTCAGGATTCTCCTCTTTTCTGCCTATCCACCATGCATCAGAAAACACAATCTGAAAAGGCAACAAGGCCATAAACAATCAGTCCCAACAAACATTGATGAGCACTGCATCTTCGTCACTAATGAATCAAGCTAGAGATAAGAGAAGCAAGACAGGGAAACCAACAAAACACTCAATTATACAAGCAAAGCGATTATACAAGCAAAGCGATTATACAATTGGCACCATGAACGTAACAAAGAGAGGCATGGCTATCAATAGAGAAAGAACAAATGCAAAAAAAAAAGAGAAGAAGAAGCAGAAGCTACAGATCAATATCATCTAAATAGGTTTCTTCACCAGCGGCGTTTTGTCTTTTTTCCCCTAGGGCAGGAGATGTGGGAGACCTCATGAGTTATAGACTAATTCTGAGATATGAATAAAAGATTTCTGCAAGACCAATAGGCACTCAAAAAGGCCAAGTAGATAAAAACTCAATTACCTAATATATATATAGAGAGAGTAAAGGAGCGTAGTGTAGGTAACAGATGAATTTTTTCTAAAGATCCCAAGTTTGATCGGCATTCTCCACTATTATACTCATTTGCCATAAGTACTGAATGTCAATTAACCTGAGTAGAAAAAAAAACAACTTTATACTATCATTTCCCTGCTTAAGTTAGTTTCTTTATTTAGTCTAATATGGTGGTTTCCTTAAGAAATAATACACTCATGGTTCAATTAAAATTTGTTCACAACTAAAGCGGCAAATAAATGTTGATGCAGATGTGAAAACTGCAGCAAAGTCCAGTACTTCAACCAGTAAAACAAGGATTAAAAAGAATCTAACCATATTATCAAAATAATCCTCGCACATCACATTCTTTCCGCCCCTGGAGAATTGAAGAGTAAGGTATCTGTTCTTTGGATAAACAATCGTCCCAAACAACTTCATTTGACCCTGCACACAAGAGTACAAGTTCAAACTTGTCCATCCACAAAAAAAAAAAATGAATAAAGAAGTTGGCAGATATTATTTTGTAAATGTTTCCTTTCTTATTTCCATGGCATTATATTCCAAAGTAATCAATTCTTATGTTAATCTAATATGTGAACCATTACTAAGCTACCATTTGCATATTTATTTGGAATTTCTCCTCCTTAGTGTACTTTCTCAGACCCAGTGGTTTGACCAAAAAATTTGAACAACTAGTCTCAATAATCAGGTCTCCCATATACTCTTTTCAAGTACGGCATATTTATCACCAATATTTCAATATACATATACTTACATTCATATTCATCCCCGAACACAAATTAGAAAATACAAATCATAGCATAACATGCTTCACAATAACAGAACAGGCTAGAAAACTCATGAAAAGGATACAGTTCAAAATACCTAAAATTATTATAAAAAATTAACAAATTAAAACTATAAAATCAGATAGAAGAAAATGTCATAGTTCATTGACCTGAGGGAAATCTAGGTAAAGGATAGGGTTTTTAGTGCCAAGGTCCTTGAGTTCCCCAATTTTCCCGCCAGAAATCGGAGCTAGGAGCCCCGGAAATGAGAAAAGAAATTTATTTTTTCCACTGCGCTGTGACTTCTTGATGATGTCTTTGCCGTGGTGCTTCATCACGATCTTCGACGGGCTCAGCGCGTGCGCCCCACTCGCCGCCGCCTGCCGCTCAGAGAGCAAGGTCTTTCTTATAGTCAGCCTCTTAAGTCTCTTCCTCTCCTCCATATCTGCGTTATCTTCCTTATTTCCTCCGCCTCTAACCATCTTTTTGTGCCTCTGCTTCTATTCGATATTTTGCTATGGCGGGAAGTGGGAACTGTGTCTTATATACGAGGGAGTAACTGTTTGTTCTTTTCTTCCTTCCCACCTTTGATGGATTTCTTTCGATTTCTTTTTTATTCTTTTTTATTATTTTGCTTTTATTTTTGTTATTTATATATAGGGCTGGCAATTCCCCTTACATTGGGGGTAAGTCTGGCATGAGGCTCCACACC
>JAOWBF010000027.1:323876-337144 GCA_028566175.1 Vinca major
CTAGTACCCATTGCAATTTAGTGTCAGACGACTGGCGCCTCTTGCAAGGAGAATCTGGAGAAATAAAAATCGTAATTTCAGAAGAATCAAGGAGAAGTAGAAAATCAAAGAATGAAAGACCTTTTTATGAAAGTTATAGATCAGCAAATAAAGAATGAATCATCATCACCTGACAACACTTCATATTGCCTCCACAAGCAGCATAATGCAAAGGAGTGCTCCCAGCTCCTAAAAGAGATAGGAAATGAAGTAGCATGAGTCACGAGGTGATTCTAAGAGTTTATATCCCTCAGCAAAGCAAGTAACTTACCTATCAAATCCATTGAGGTTCCATAATGAAATGTAACAGATGACACATTTGCGTGCAGATCAAGAAGAAGTTGCACACAATCAAAATATCCATTCAAGGCAGCCATATGAAGAGCAGTAATACCGCCATCAGCAGCCTTATTTACAAACTTTGACAGCACACTGCATTGAAACAAAGAAAATATATTTAAGCAGTTGCAGGTTCCTCAAAGTTCAAGTAGGAATGATTTTTTCAAGCCTTGTCTAGTAACTTTTCCATCTCTAGGGATGAAAGACATGGAAGCTTCCAAGCTAAACCTTATGTATCGATTATCCTTAGGAATCTTACGAGGTGAAGTAAGGCATCTATGCTCGAGTAAGCAATTAGTCCTTTCCACACTATCAAATTTTCTTTTTTTTCTTTTTTTGTCTTGAACATACTCTGAAATGTCTACTAGCGTAGCTAAGCCTTTGCATTTCCAGTCCCTCTACCAACTAATCAAACATAAATTAATCCAAATTCTTCCAGAAAAAAAAACAAAATACGTATGATTGACACAAAGAATATCACAGCTCAAAGCACCCAAAATTTACAAACCTATGCTCATGCTTGCTTTTTACATGTGAGCCATCCCCTCTATCACCATTTGATCGAGTTTCAATAGATTCAAAAGGAGCACTAGGAACAAAATCAGCAACCACAAGTCTGATACATCTTACATGTCCATTCACCGTTGCAAAATGAAGAGCAGTCCTCCCACTGAGATAATCTGCTCGTGTGACCTGAAAAATCGAAGGGCGTGAGATACAAGAATCACCTGTAAAAGCTCTTAAGAAGATCCTCATATCAAACCAATTTCATCAACAAGCACCCTGCTTTAATACCTAAGCTGAAACAATTTCATCAAACTGTTTCCCCAAATTCACTAGACTATCAAAAAGAGAAACCTAAATTAAGGGAAGGAAAACTCACATTGCATTTAAACAGAAGAAGAGTTTGAACAACTTCCCAATGACCGTATCGACAAGCTTGCATCAATGCCGTCTAAAAACATTAAGCAAATCAGATTAAATACAGACCCATCAATTGAATTTACTAATTTTCAACAACTTTCACATTTAAAACCCCAAATTCTCTAACATCAATTACAATAAGATGGAAACTAATACTACCTCCATTCCATAATATAATATAAGTCGAAGTCGAAGACGTTTACCACATGTAGCGAAAATTAAGGAAGCAAAAAATAAGGTACTTTGATAAAGGACTTATATTATCTAATGGTGGGAGTATTAAATTAAAAATGAATAAAAAATAATCTGGTACCTGACCACAGTAATTCCTTGAGTTCGCATCAGCTCCATTCTCAAGCAACAAAGCAACAATCTAAAAAAAAATCAAAAACCAAATCGATAGCTAAATATACAAATTCACACGAAAAAATGAAAACCCAGATAAATAAAAGCATTAATCAATCAAAAAAGCAAATGGGTTTTTATTAAAAACAAAGAATTAAATACCTCGTTGTGGCCTTTAGCTGCAGCAAAATGAAGAGGAGAATTAAGGCCACCAAAAGTTGAGTACTTAGCAAGGCATGGATTACAATCAAGCAGCATCTTTGCTTCCACAAAATCACCATCTCTTGCTGCCGATACCAACCTCTCTCCAGAAGCTGAGCATCCAAAAGAATTTCCCATCTCTCTCTAGAACAAATATCTCTTACCTTTCAGTTTCTCTCTCTAAATAAATCTACCACCAAACACAAATATACTCTTCTTGAATTGAAATTGAAATGTAAAATATACACTACTACCCGTTCTTTAATTTAATTTATATGATCTTCTTAGACTGAGATTGAAATTGAAGAAATAGAAGATTAATAAAGGAGATGATGGGTTTATAAAAGGTGGGAAATTAGGTCAACTGTCGTTAAACAAATTCGAAACAAGAAAGAATAAACACGGGAGGAAGATGATAACTATATTGGATTCACAGGTCGAGACAAAAATTTGGGTTTTCTTTTATCAATTTCTTTTATTGTAATAAATTCTAACAAATGACCTTTTTAATTTTTTTTTTTTTTTTTTTTGCTAAGTAATGGCCTTCTTAAAATTACATACAAGTATTCATAACATCTCCTCTGAAATCCATTTGGCTATTATACCTAACAACAGATGTTATGTGTATGAGTTTGTCATGCTCAACTCATATAAAAATTAAAAAGCTCAACTCATGTTTAGCTCACGAGCTAAATTTATATTAGTAAAAAAAACAAAAAACTTGTAGTAAAAATAATATAATACAATGAGTATTAAAAAGAAATTGAATGAAAAGATTAAAAAGGATAAATACATAGCAAAATCAAAGGTTAAACAATCTACATACAACATAGATAAAAATCCTTGTGTAGATTAAAACAAAAGAAATGGAAGTCTCATAATTGTAAAAGTCTTTTATAGAGAAAAACAAGATAATCAAAAGTTCCAAAATTGTTTGTTATGCTAACAAGATGAATCTTATATAAAAAACAAGAGAACTCATTCACTTAAAATTATAACAAATGATGAAATTGCAAATTGCTTAAGAAGGATTTAATTTCATTGTTGATGCCAAATTCAATTTCGACAATCCTATTAAATTTTTCTACAATATTTCACTTTTTATTGTAATTCAAAACTACAACAGAAACGGAAATATAATTAAATAAAGTAAGAAACAATAATAAAGACAAAATAATTTAGAATAATTTATAAATTATAATTATTAGAAAAGGCGTATGGGGTTTTTTTCTCTCTTGATTTCTTGTACTTTTAAGTTTGGAATTGGGGAGCAGGCGGAGTATGGAAGACTGAGAATGTTGGAGAGAACAAAAATAATAATAAAAGAAGTGGAAAATGATTTGCTTTGAGAAAGCAAAATGAAAAGAAAGAGGAATTTGCCCTTATTTTCTTACCATCATCTTCTGCTTGTCTTCATTAAGCGGGCCTGCCCTTTCTCGTGCCTTTACTTTTTTGTTTCGTGTTCCATCTTCTTCACCGCTTCCTTTTTTCTATTTCTTTTTTTCTTTCTGTTTGGTGAAATGGAGTGCCTTTTTTTTTTCCTCTTTTTTTCTTTTATGGAAAATTAAGTGGTTTTAGATAATTTTGATTGCCTTTGGAATATATGTATACCTCATGCCCTGATTATTTGTCCCTTTTTAAAAGGAAAATTCTTATATGGATAACATCTATGTGGATCTCATAGTTCAGAACTGACCGCATCACCACAGAAAGAGGGGAGACCGTAAGGTTTAATGGATTTGATTCATATTAGAATTATCTTTTTTAAAACTATATACACGTTTAAAAAAAATTTGCATTAATCATTTACTAGTTGTTGTCGAGTATGGACAAATATTTATGAGGTTATCAAAACTATATATTAAGGAAAATTCTGATATGGATCATGTTCACATGTATATTGTGGTTCAGAATAAGTCACGTCATCGCATAATTGTCTCTCTCCTCTTCCTATAGTGGTGTGGCTAATTCTAAATCAAATGATTTAATGGATCGGGTCCATATCAGAACTATCCATATATTAAAATAAACTGATATGATGAGTGTAACAATTAAACTAATATATTACATTCAATAATAAAAGCAATATAGTTGTAAATACCATTAAAATAATGCAGTTAATCATTTTATTTAAGTCACACTTATGAAAGTAATAATAGATTAATTGCACATTCGTATCTTCTCTAATTAATATTTAGTTAATCGATAAATTGAGTATTTATTTATTTTATTCATGATCATTAAATAACATAAGGTTCATATATTTATAACATGATTCACGGCGTGCAAACGAAAATGTGTAATACTGCTAATAGGGTTGAATTTTAAATTTCTCAAAAAAAAAAAAAAAACTGAATTTTTTATGCCAATGATAACATGAGCATAGTATCAAATTAGGATCCTGCTGATTGGATCAAATTGATCCACAAATACATGGATCAAGAGGGACGGAACATTATTATACCTTCAACCATTTGGAGGGAAAAGTAATTTTAAGAGAAAATGACTTGAATGGTCCTGGAACTATTTACTAATACAAGTTAAGGTCTCCAAAGTATTTCGACTTCTTGGACAGTCCTGAAACTATTTTTGCGGTTTCTATATAGTCCTAGCACCAGTTTGAGTGGTGGTTTCGGCAAAAAAAAAACAGTTGCGTTCACGTGACTTTTTAAAAAGGGCAAAAAAGTCACAAAAAAAACCAACAGATAGAAACCAACACAATCACTCAATATCATAATAAAAAGCCCTAGCCACCTCTTCTTCTTCACATCTTCTAAAATAATAAAAAAAAAGTATAGAAAATGGAGAGAATTATTCCTTGTATTTATATTGGCCCTTGTATTTACCTTCAAGCAATGTCTTTGTCATAGCACCTGGCCTTCTGTTACCTCTGCATCATTTGTTTCTAAATCAGGATATAAAATTTTCACCATGATGACAAGCAACAGTTCTCCCCATTTTCTATACTTTTAGATTTTAGAAGAGATGAAGAAGAAGAGGTGGCTAGGGCTTTTTATTATGATATTGGGTGATTGCGTTCATTTCTATCCGTTGGTTTTTTGTGATTTTTTTTCACCTTTTAAAAAGTCACGTGAATTGAGCGTGCTGTTTTTAGTAGAAAACCATCACCCCAATTGATGGTAGGATTATATAAAAGCTGCGAAAATAATATCAGGACTGTCCAAAAAGTTAAAATACTTTGGGAACCTTAGCTTGTTTTGATAAACAGTTTTAGAACCAAGTCATTTTCCCTAATTATCTTCTAAAACTTTTATTTCCCTTCAGTTATACTTTCCTACCAATCTCTCTACATTATTTTCGCATTGATCAATAATATGGTTGACACATTAGGATTGTTTGCTCAAATTTTATATATTACAATATGCACATAAGATAGTCGATCTGGGATTCTCAACACATTTCTGACGTTCAAGGTTAGCCATTTAGAGCGTAAATATCAATAGAGCCCAACATCAGACTAGGAGATTCTGATATCATGTTAAAAATGGATTTATGCCCAACTTAATCCCTGAAGAGGTACCTCAAAAGGGGGAAAATTGTTCAAGTCTTATATATTGCAAATATGGTCACAAGTTAGGCGATGTAAAATTTTCAACATAAAAGCTTGATATATTATACTATAAAACAGCCACAGACAGTAACCCCAGTTGAGAATCCATCCAAAAGTTCACAACAAATTCCAAAAGACGAGACAATTTGCAGTAATCCCTCCATTTCATAATACAAGTAGTTGGTAACATAGAAATCCACATTACCGACGGCTTAAATTATGGAATGTGGAGGGGGGTAATGAACAACACAAAAACATACACAACTGAATACACAGACCACGCTTCTTTGATTCACAGTCTGTCAGAGTCAATACCCGAACCACCCAGCCTCTGTTACGGTTCGTTCTTGACTGAAACCATTCTTTCTGTGAAAACTCCACCTTTTAGCACTATCCAAATAAAGAATAACAGAACTTGATCAAACCTAACAACAATTCAGATGCATTTCGTTATCCCGCCATGTTCAGTTGGACTGGAGGGAAGATCTGATGCCTTGTAATGTACGAGATATTAGAGTGTTCACGGTGTTAACTGACTCCATTGTTAGCTTTGCCGTGGGCAAGCTATTCACTAATATTTGGAATCCAACTGTCAGTAAAGATCCATTGCTGCTGCCTACACTACCTTCTTTGGCTGTGGTTCCGGTGGAGCTACTTGGCCCTGTGGCGCTGGAATTAGGAAAACGGTCTGGAACTATTGCAAAACCTGAAGGTAGTAAAACCACACAAGAAGAATCTCCCCCACTCATAACCACATTCATTGCAGGTACATCAATTGCCGCATGTACTATGATTGATCCCGATACATCTGTGCACGTCTCTTGCAAGATCAGCATACTGTTTTGACTTGAATTTGAAGTTACACCCTGCAAGTGATAAATTGTTAGTGGAAAAAAGATAAAGCAGACCGGAGTAGTGGTGGCAAACTCTTAGAATTGCTACTCACAGCACGAAGAAGGGATACGCTGTTCCCAAGATCCTGGCCTTTAGCTAGATGGATCATCTGTTGGACTGGACCATCTTGAGATAACACGTCCCACTGGGATCTTGTTTGTTCATTCCGGAGGAAGTCAAAAAGGCGCTGATGAGAAACGGGAATCCAAATTGTAGTAGTGGCGCTCAAGATAACACCTGCAGGTTCACCGGGTTCACCTATGCTCTTCCGCATCATCAACCTCGCTTCTTCAGCATTTCCAATTTGGACAATCTCCCACTTGTGCAATGTTGCACAAACCCCAGCACAGAAATTACGAGTCATGCGTTGTGCGAGCCTTGCCATGCTCCTCCTACCACTTGTGCTAATTACTGCCACACATGGAACTATATCAGATTGGATAGCCATGCTTCAGCATGTCACTACAAGACTAGATGGGTCAATCTCACACGAATAGCAGAAGATCAGTCCCCATATGGTTGTATAAACATTATTAAGGGGGAGAAAGAATAAGACCTGCATGATCTCCACTAGGTATGGTAGAAGACATGAGGACTGCCAAGCACTCGCATTGCCTTTCGAGAGAGGCAACCCACTTTTGAGCACCAAAGCCCATGCCTGACCGGATCAACGGCCGGAAGAATTGGTGGACATTACTCTCATCATATTCCATGTGTTCAACCCAAGTGACCTGTAATTCACTTGCAAAGGTTATTCCTTATGCTAATGCAAATACCGTGCTACAGGTTCCAAAAATGATAAAAAAAATATATATATTGAAAGAGATTATTAGATGTGACCATGCCCAAACATGAACATAGATATCATATTGCCCAGACTTGCGTAATAATGCAGCATATAAGGTATTCATAGTTGACATTATGCAGCATAGGAGGCGATGCCTTATTATTGCACAACTAAACAATATTTGATTAGATTAATCTGAATATTGAAATAGTCTTTCTGATAAAGTTGGTCTAATATGGTCAAAACCGTCAAGGGCTAAGGCCAAAAAAATAATAATCAAGATGACCACTAATAAAGGGAACAGGTTATAAAGTTTATGTGCAAGTCATTTTTCAGTTACTTCTAATGCCCATTGTTGTGTCGTGTGTTTGTGAAAGAAATAGAAGAAGATTGACATATATGGAGTATATAAAACACATATTCTGGACGGGACACGTGCGAACTTAGGGCCAAGAAAGTAAAATACCTTCCCATAGGCTCCACAGAGAAGAAGCATATAGTCAACCAGAGATTCCATATTACCAAGATTTCGAACTCACAATGCATTAAATTATGCAAGTGCTGCAGCTCTTACACTCAATGGAAAGCACTATATTTTCAACACTCATATAAAGAAGAGAACATATACCAAGAGAGACAGCCAAGTTTACTACATTATCTTTAACTAGACTGGGATATAAAAAAAAGTTTACAGGTCACACAGCATTGGGATGACAAACGAGGTTTTTGTGTGTCTTGTGTAAACTACTAAAAGATAGAAAGAGAATAGAAACATCATATAAACTTCAAATGACTTTGTATATTAAATAAAGCATCAAATGAAGCAAAGTTGTCCACTAATATTCTAATGCAGATACTCTTTGTTCACCCATCTCCAAACTGAAAATAGACTAATCAAACAGATATCAAGAACGTGCTTTGGAAGTTGTACAATTTCTAACATGCAAAACCATCTTATCAAAACAATTGTCAAAGAACCAAAAAAGTGAGACCATTTCAGATTTCAGATGTTTCTAAACATGAAAAGTCTAGGTGATGAGCTGCAGGGACCAATTTCCATTACCATCTTGATGCATTTCTTCATTAAAGCAAAAAAACTATCTGTTTAGAAAATTAGAGATGAAGGAACCAATTCTCAAGCAAATTTATCATGCAAAGATATATGTCAAAGTAAAGTTTCTCGACGAAGATTACTTTGGAATAACCATTTGGCATATCTTGCACAATACAACCAGAAGGGAGCCTTCTGCAATCTACAAATGCTAGTGTACTTGAACCATCCCGAATAGTATCCACAGACACATCAACTACAGCCCAAATGCCTTCTGCATGCTGCTTGCAGAACCTGAGAAACTTCACTTGCCGAACTGGGACCATGGGTGACAGAACTTGGAACTCAGCTTGCATCTATATATGTAGATTGAGCGTTTAATTTTAGATGTTATATCACAGCAACAAAAATGTAGATAAACAGGAGGAAGTTAAATCCATTTGCAATAAAATGTTAAATAGAAATAGCAAGAATGTCACACCAGTTGCAAAGCACCATTATTGGTTCCACCCATGCCGCTGGAAATAAGATCAACAGTCAATGCTCTTCCAATTAGACACGGAAACATATCAGACCACCGGTTCTGTAAGTAAGCAACAAATATGAACACCAAAATGTTATTAAAATACAAAAGATGGATATGAATCTTAGAGAGTTGAACAAATAATTGTGACCTATTTAACGAATAATTGAAGAACTTACCGAGTCCATTAATGTGTCTATAAGAGCTTTACTGTTGATGATAACAGTTCCAGTTGCTCTGGTTGCTTCCGTGACAAAATTATTGGGCCTCGTACCGATACAAGGAGGAAATGTTCTGGTGTATTCCTCAAGATTCAATGCTTCCCCAGACCCATCCAAGTTTCTAAACCAAAGAGGATTATCAATTTGGGACAGCTTTACCAGCTCATCCATTGCAGCCAATGCAAGCTCTAGCAACATGGACTTATCAATTGACAAATCAAGACCCGTCATGCCAAGCGATCCTCTGGTAGGACGTAACGAAGACAAACGACTGGGAATGCCACTTTCAAAATCAAGTCCAATGGGCAGTGCACTACCCACAGAACTTAAACTGCTAAAGTCATTTCTTCCAACAGCAAGTTCCAACTCCGAGTTGTTGGCCGCCATAGAAGAGGCCAAGGATGATAAAGGCCTACCGATAAATTTATTTGCCAGGAGAGAAATTCGATTAAGCTCATCCCTGAGACGAGCATTCTCAATGCTAAGATGCTGTTCCTCTAAGGATAGATTACCAAGAGCTGCTGGACCACCACAGGTGTTACAAACTGGATTCCTCACAGCTTCTCCCATTGCAATATTTTCCATCCGAAGCTTATCATTTTCTTGCTTTAGCATATTGTTCTCATAGCGTTCAATTTGAGTCTAAGTAAATATGCTAAATTCAGTTCCATAATCCAATGAATCAAAATTTTTGCATGCAACATTAAAAATGTAAATCAAGTAGAAGATCATCAATGGGATACCTTCATTTGAGTCCTTCTATTCTGAAACCAAAATTTGACTTGCTTGTTTTCCAAGCCTAGTCTTCTTCCAAGGTCCAATCTTGCTTTATCATCAGGATGTGGATTCTCCTTAAAAGAACTAATGGAAAGGGAAAAGAAAAAATAAATTAAAAAAAACCCATCAACCAAATTCAACCTCTTTTTATCAACGCACAAGAAACCAAATCTATTACTTAAAACAATAAAAAAAATTTTTTAAGGCAAATGGGGTTACTTTTCCAGCTCTTGAATTTGAAAAGGAGTGTGTCTATGCAATCTCTTTTTTCTGGATGATTTGCCAGCACCACCTGAAGGGTTATTATCCTGATCATCCCCTGAAGCACCACCGCCAGCTTCAATGTTGTCACTTCCAGACTCTTCTTCCCTACCCAGCACCCCAATCATACCCATCTCACCTCCTTCCATTTTCGGCTTCTGTAAGACCAAAAAAAAACTAGAATAAAAAACCACAAATAAAATTTCTTTATAGAAAGACAAAAAGATATGATTTTTATTCATAAAAAAAAAAGATATGATCTTTACAATGATGGAGTTGAAAATGGGCCGGGAAATGAGTGGAGTAATCATATGTGGGTCAGGGATAGACATATCAGTAGCATTTCCACTAGCATTGCTACTACCGCCGCCATAACCACCACCACCTCCCAAGAAACACCCAAAACTCATTACTGGCCAAAACCCTTCTTTCTTTAGCTTAAAAAATGGTACTAATTTGTCTCCCAAATTCTTCTTCTTCTAGAGAAATCGCCATTATTTTCAAAATGGTTTCAGAGATATTGCACCATGTTTGGACCACGCTACCAGAATAGTAAAAATATTGAACTCAAACCCACCAACCAAAACCCACAAAATTTAAGGATTGCCAAACAGCCTTTTCATACTGGAAAATAATCCTTGTATATTCTTATTTCTGTGTCCAACCATTCATAATTGATTGTGTATAAATAATTATAAAGATATTCACATGGTGAATTCTGAATGGTAGGGCAATCTTCACCCTTTTATACTACTCTCTCCGTTCTATAATATAAATCGGCTTGGACATGTAATTAGAATTAATGAAATAAAATTAATTTTTTTAATTAAAAAATTAATATTATTTTATTAAATAGAATATTATACTATTAATTTTATTTAAAATTGTAATGTTTAATATATTTTTTATTTTTTATTTTTTTAATTTATGTTATATGGATTATGGATGTAGGGAGTATAAGACAACCCATGTAGAACCTTATTATTACTAGTACTGTGAAACGGGTCGGCCCGTGCGGACTCTAGGCAAAACGGGACGGGCGGGCCTGGACTGAATTTTGCGGATCCTTGTTATTGACGCCCAAATTCGCACCGCATTGGGCCCGCTGGCTTGCGGGCGGCCCGCGGGCCCAGACAAGGCTTTCACAAATTTTCTTCTTAGGGGGGAATTAAGCCCGCGGGCCCAGACAAGGTTTTCCCAAATTTTCTTCTGAGGGGAAAATTAGAGAAGTCTGATCATAGCATTCTTTTTTTAATGAATTTTCCTTTATGCACAAGGGTCTTTCTTCATCAGCCTATATCCACATTTACGCTTTGACAATTTAGAAAAATTACCTTGCCCATTTTTTTTTCTTATTCAGATTGTAGCACTTAGTAGTTCGTTTAGTGTTGTAAGTAACTATAGGAGCAGCTGTCACCATGACCCCGTAAAAACCATTAAAAGGAGATGAATTTGCAAAGCCAACGAGAGTCAATAAAGGATCCCAGTAGTTCCTAAGTGACCTGAAATCTGAATGGAAGCATTATTGAAAGTACCTTAACCCAATTTCATTCCCCGCCCCTCCCTTTTTCTGAAAGGAAAAATGAAAAAAAGAAAGAAAGACTGACCTATTCAAATTTTAGCAGGCTAAGGAGGTAGATAATTGAAACTTTTCAGCAGCATACTACTTTGTTGGCTAACGAACGGCAAAGTGGGGTTTCCCCTGTTAGTTAGTATTCAATAAGTTTGCTGCAAATAAATTCTTGGCATTTGACAGGTGTTCTGTTATGGATGTAGGAAGAACTAGCGAAGCTGGGTAAAGGGAACAAACCACAGAAGACTACATATTCGAGGCTCTTAGCAAAGGCTGCCCACGCATTGGCTGAGGTATGTTAAGTGACAAGAATGTTAGAAAGCAGTTTTAATCTTTTGAGTAATCAAGTGAAAAAAATTGAATATTTTGGTTGCTATTGTAACCCCTCGACATGATTCTATGACCCTTCAGGGACAGAATAAACCAGAACCTAAGGACTTGTGGGACGAACCTTACCTCCGTGCTTCTTTCTGGAAACCTTGTGCTGAACAGCGTGAATGGGAACCTAGTGGTCAGCCTCTCGGCCTCACTCTATCTCCCCCCTCCCCCCTCCCAGACACCTGTAAAGATTGTTTTCTATTTCAAGTGTTAATGTCTCTCGTTGCAATATGACTTGAGCTGATAATGACTCTGTCTGGAATTTTCAGAGGGAAGTAATGGTTACATAATGGTCAGTGCAAATGGGGGAATAAACCAGCAGCGAGTTGCTGTAAGTTATGTCTATTCTTGATTTTTCATGTTTTTGTTGCTTGTATGGTGGAGATAGTTTGTAGTAAGAGGTTTCTCATATCGAATAGTTCCAGTCCTTTTATGCAAAATATTGCAATGAATACTTATGACATCCCCTAGTATAAGAATAAACTGAAGTTTTTCTGATAACAGGTGTGCAATGCTGTTGCTGTTGCTAGATTACTTAATGCGACACTTGTTCTCCCCCACTTTTTCTTCAGCAGCGTATGGAGAGACACAAGGTGGAAACTGCCTTTATATTACATCTGAAATTGCAATTTCTCATTAGTCTAGGAGTGCTACCACTTATTGCATATGAAATCCGATTTCCCGTCCCAATTGGACAGAAAATCTGTTACAGTTCTACTTTCCAGGAATTGGTCTTCCAAGAGGCCATAATTTGTTTTGCCTTTACATTCGTGTTTAACTGGCAGCAGAGGTCATTTGAGTAGTGTGTTCCCCATCTTTCTTGATCACTGGACACCTTCTACTCTACATCATCCATGCACATAAACTGATATTTGTAACTTCTAGCAGTTAAACTTGCATAGTTTTCCAATTTTAATTGCTGACATGTTTCTTAAGTGGAAGATTGATGGGCCATCTACTTTCTTAGCCAGTTTGGAGATATCTATGAGGAAGAGCATTTTATCAACTATCTGAAGCCCGACATTCGGATAGTAAAGGAGCTCCCAAAGGAGTTACAATCATTAGATCTGGAAGCGATTGGCAGTGTGGTATCTTTTCTGACCAAGCTGTGCATTTTTTTTTTCTAGAATTACTTGTTAGTTAATACATGTTGATGTTTTTCTTTGATTTCTGGTGTTTCTCTCAGGTGAAAGATGTAGATATAGTGAAAGAAGCTAAGCCAGGTTTTTACAAGAAGTATATCCTTCCCATTTTACATCTCAATAGAGTTGTTCAGTTTGTTGGATTTGGGAATCGTTTGGCATCAGACCCCATACCATTTGAGTTGCAGGTAACTCTTTGCTCTTTCTATTCATTTATCGCATGTCATGAAAGTTCTCGACTA
>JAOWBF010000027.1:351922-363705 GCA_028566175.1 Vinca major
GTACTCAAGGTCTATTGTTGGTGCTACTTTGGAGGTCATACAAAAGAGAAGAACTGAAAAACCTGAAGTTCGTGATGCTGCTAGAGAAGCGGCTCTTCGGTATAGATTCTTTGATCTTTGTACTTCAAACCTTTTATATGACTTTCAATGCTATATAACTTGTGGCTTTCCAATTACAGTGAAATCAAGGAAAGAATTAAGAAAACTAAGGATGAGAAGAAAGCTAAGAAGGCAGAGGTGACGGCTAAGTCGCAAAAAGTGGGTAAGGGCAATATGCCTAAGGGTGCTGGAGGCAAGGGCCCCAAGCTGGGAGGTGGCGGCGGCAAGCGCTGAAGATCATCACTGTTATACTTTTCTGCATCGTAACAGTTATTTAAGTTCAATGACCATTTCAAAGATTTTGTTATGGTTGATATTTGCTCAAGTCGAGTCTTCTTTTGTTCATTGGCATAATCAGTGATTATTTTATCATATAAATTTTGGCTTCTGTAGTTGTAATTTCTTGGTGATATGTAGAATTTACTTGATTTTTGAATACAAAAGTTTTTTAGGTTAGTCAATAGATACATCAAACTCGCTTCAACTATCATCACACGTCTTAACATTTTTACAAGCAATACACAAAGGTTCATCTAAAAACACAGAGCATGATACAATCACTCACTAAAATTCACACTTCATTTAGTGAAGGCTGGTTATTATTTCAGCCGTTCGCATGCTTACAGGGAGGAAATCGTTCCGATCTCACCACGAATGTTCTAACAGCTTAATCAAACGTAAAGAGAAGGCGCTAGGGCCTTGCCTCATAGGCCATTCTATAACCAATGGTACCACCATGGACAGGCGTCTCTAGTCTAGCGTTGGCTCTGAAGTTAGCCTGTGGAGTGGAACCCTTTTCTGAGCTGGTTTCGACATCCCAAAGACCGGGAATGTGGTTCCTGCCTGTGAATCTTTCAGTCTGCATTCTCTGCTTGGGGGCACTTTGTGACCTAACTTTGGCCAGGTATGATTCTGTATTAGCCATGTAGTTGGGGTGAGCCAGGTAGTCACCGAACAAGCTTCTGGAACACTCGCTCCTTGTAGGTGTAAAGGGAGCTCTTCTGCTGCTACTACCAGGTCTAGATGTAGCAGAATGTACGCGTGGACTGTACTCGGCCGCCCATGCCAGGAATTGGTCTTCTTGAGGAGGAACGCTTAGAGACCTTAAAGACGCAACTTCCTCGGAAGATATACTAGGATTTGGTTTCTGACATTTTGCTGATAGTCCTGATATTGGATCAAACACTGTTGCTCCCTGCCCATTGTCTTTCCAAGCTGAAAAATACTGTGAAGCCTGGAAGGTTTTATCATTTTGTCCGTGGCTATAGCGAGGCTTCCAAGTGTCTATTTCAAGTATCTTGTCACTTTTCGCATCATCAAGATGGGCATTTCTGAAGGTGTCTGTGTGGCTGTTCCTTGTAGACTCTTCCATCCAGCGATCAAGCCAACTAGGGCCGAAATGCAACTTTTCAGTGTCGATATTATCATTGATTTTTGATTTTGAGCCACCCCTCTGCATTTTACAAGAAATCAGAAGCAGTACATGATACACACTAAATTGCAACACACAACTAAGATGAGATTCGGAAACAGCTAAACTAAGATGTCCTTTCCAATATTACTTCTTCTGGTTGAATGGTTTTTCCCTTATTTCAATATAACCTTCTTCACTCGGTATATGTGCAATCAAGATGCAGTAGAAAATACATATATGATTCTACCAACCAATTCAAGGGAATACCTTAAGGCTTGGTTCCACGTGTTTGGTGTCATATGAGCCTTGCCGGACATAATAACCTTTTATTTTTGTAGAGCCCTGAAGGTGAATGCATGATATGTGAGATGTATTAGTTGACAACACAAACTAATCCAAGATGTTCAGTGTTGAACTCTATCATATGCAAATGAAGGTTAAAAAGGACCATTTGCTGACAAAGAAAGAACAAATACACATGAGGGAAGTTTAGCAAATTTGTGTACTCACAGCACGAGAGATCTTTGAGGCCCTCATCTGAGAATGGGGTGACACTGAACTAGGAACTCTGCCAGCACAAGCTCGGGCCTGTATTCGAGCCATTGCCTGCATACGACGGAGCATATCTGCACCTTGCTTTCTAACAATGCGGCCTCTCACCAAGGCTTGAAGCTTCACCAATCCCTTAAGTGCCCTCAGCGCTCTCCTAGCCTGCACCAATACCAGTCAGCAAGCCACGACATACGTAGAGACAAAATACATAAAACTAAAGTTTAGCCCATCGAATATGCTAAGACGCCAGGAGCCATGGCCACTGGAAAGCGGTAGTATCCTTCTAGAAACATTTCCAGGTAACAATATTTATAAATCACCCTGCCCAACATCAGTGATTGATCAGTCACAGGCCGTAGCTCCTTGGTATACAAAAAACTAATAACAATATTCCAATCAAATCATCGTGTAGGTATGCATAAACAATTTTCTTTTGGTGGGACTAAACGTTTATTTCCCTTTTAATAAATACTTGGATAGAAGTCAATCATACGTTTGTGTTCTCAATGCTAAAGAAAATGAATCACAGTAATTGTCTCTTAGAATAGGAAGATAACAACCAACTGTATTAACATTACTGATAATGATGATTGACAATCAACTTGCTTTCTGATATACACATGGTTTGCCCGTCGGCCAAGCTGTTGTAAAGGTGTATGTGAATTATTTGTGCATAGCTGGACTAACTAAATACTAATCAGCAGAAAATTTACTTTTTTCTGCCAGTTTGCTGTAAACATAATAGAAAAAGATTGCCACATAAAGCAAGAAAAGTAAAGGGTAAAGGGGAAAAGGAAGGTACTTTAGAATTGTTTGGTTCATAAAATAAGGTGCATTTAGTGTCAAACTAGCTACAAAACCCACTTGTGATACATCCACTAGAGTCTGTCTGGTAAAAAAACAAGTCCAAATGTGACATTGTTCACCCACTACCACAACCTAGTAGATTAATATAGCAACCATTACTCCCAGTTACATCCATGGAAAGAATTCAAATAAACAGGGTACTTCAACAGAGTTAACCATATTTAGTGGGGCCGTTAACTATAGAACTGCTCAAATACCCCCACTAATGCACTCCATTCATTCCATAATGTAAGTCGTCTAGGACATATAGCGAAAATTAAAGTAGCGAAAATTAAAGAAGCAAAAAGCAAGTTGTTTTGTTAGTCAAAATATCAATATTACTATCTTAAATATGAATTGTATACCACAAATTCTCTTTAAGAGAGTAATATTGATATTTTGACTAACAAAATACCTTATTTCTTGTTTCTTTAATTTTCGCTACATATCCTAAACTAATTATATTATGTAATGGAATGGAAGTAATACTGCATACAAGATTACAAGCAATGTCAGATCTAATACACTTTTTCAAAATGCCAAAATTTGTGTAGAAAGAAGAAAAATCATTTTTTTAAAGAATCCTTTGGAAAAATATATCTCAGCCCACAAATTTTCTAAAAAATTCACTAGATTATATGTCTTCTTATATTTCGTCGCCTAGAATAAGTTCACTTGGAAATTGGATTTAATTCAGGCACCTAATTAAACAGGTGAAGTGAAATTACTGGTTTTTTACAGGCAATGCCAAAGAACATTAGCTGAAAAGGTTACCCAAAAATGACAAAATTTAAGGTTAGTTATTATAATTTTATTTAACTACATCACCAACCGTAATACTCAATAAAATATTACAAAACAAAAAATGACAAACCAGATAAGCTCGAAAAGCCGACTGAATCTTAATAGCCGCCACCAATTCCCGCCGCCGGTCCCTACTACTACCGCCGCCAGCATAAGAAGACGAGACAGTTCTAGTCCGGGTCCCAGCAGCACTAGTTAGCCTGACGACCTCAGCAGCCGCCTGAGCTGCGGCGAGAGCAGCCTCGGCTACTGCGGCTGTAGCCGACGCAACAGCTATGGCGTGTTTATTAGCGTCCAAAGATTCATCGGAGGTGGATGACCATGTGGCGGTGGTGGGGCCATCTGACTTTTTTCTTTCATTGTTGTCGGAAGATTTAGTTTGAGTGGCAGAGTTGGAATTGGGTTTCTTCTTAGAAGAGGGCAGAAGTGAACGGAACCATCTGGTAGCTTTACCCATTTATCATTTCATTATTGGCGAAAGCATTTGTTGGAGAAGGAGAAGGAGAAGGAGAATGCCAGAGAGAGGGAAGAGGAAAGAAACAAATAAAAAATGCAGTGGTGGGAAGGGGAAGTGACAGTGGTGGTTGGAAATTGGGACCCCTTTGGGTCTTGTAGTTTTAAAGCCCACGACTTTTGACAGATAAGACATTGCTCCTTCCCATTCTCTCTTTCTTCTTACTTCCCTCTCAACCCCTACAAATTTAATTTGCAATTTTAAAAGTTACTATTACTGATTTCATTCCTTTTTAATTGATACATTTTACTTTTTAAAAATATTTCAAAATAATTTATACAAAATTTATTAAATATTTGACATATTTCTTGCATTTTATTGTTAGTAAATTTTACTTAATGAAATTTTATTTACCAAACAATTTCACATTATAAAAACACGTCAAACTATGAACTCTTTTAATTACTCTAAATACCAATCTATAACTAGTACTACTACTATACTACCATAATTTTCAGCTTCTTCCATTTAATTTTAGGGAGAAACTTAATCATCATTATATAATTTTAATTTTTGTTGGGAAAACACTTTGAAATTTTTTTTGTGAACTTTTTTATTTTAAACAGACAAATGAAAAAGTCGTAGTTTGATGCCGTTCAATGAAATAAATTCAAATGATAATATTAGTAGTAGTAGGGAGTAATTTCAATGCATTGAAACAACAAAGTTTTAATCGAAACAATTAAGCTTGGGATGAGACTTGGAATTGGAAGTTGTAAGATTAATTAATTAGAGTAATTTCTTAAATTATGAGTAATTTGGACATTTTACTTCATAATTATTAGCTTCTAATAATCTTCTTGCTTTGTGTAAAAAAGTGAAATGTATCAATTAAAAAGGAACGGAAGTATAAATGCAATATATGTGAGTCAAAATATTAATTTTCTCAAATTAGTGCGTATTTTGGTCACATATATATTACACTTCTTGGTTTAAAATATTTTTTTAAAGTTATTTCTCGTTCGAGATAAAACTTCAAATCCCCACCTCTAGATTTCAGTGTATTCATTTTGCTACCAAATGGACTGGGCTTTGGTGGTAAGGTGGAGTCAGAACTTATGCGATGGAAGAGCGAAATTAGTAAATTGCCAAAATTTTGGCAAATGAAATGTGTATTTTTTAAAGAACTCTTCAGGAATTTTTTTATTATATAGAGATTATAACATTTTAAAAAATGTTTGGAATGACAGCCATCCCACCCCATTTAGATCTGCCATTATTTGGTGGATAACATGGGTAATTTTTTTTTACAGGGTATGAATTGGTAGATAAATTATAAATACGAATAAATATATAATTAGAAATATTGCAAAAGAGATCGGGTGTGTTTTTTGGCTAAGTAATCAAGAAAAGTCTGGCATGAGGCGGACTTAATGGGTCCGGCCCCACACTTCTCTCAAATCATTTTAGACAGAACCCACACAAGACTCACCTACAGGGTAGGTTCCGTAGGCCTCTTTATCTCACATGTACCTATAATGTCCAATAGGGAATTTTTCCAATTAATCGGGTATGTTAACTCAATCCTATAATTCCATAAGCTTTGCACCCTCAAGAAACACAGGTGAGGAGGAACTTAAAAGCCCAATTACCTTGATAGGTCCATCAAGGATCCAACTCCAATTATGTTATGCTATGGGCCTTAGTAGTGTCTCAATAGGAAATCAATAAAGCCCAATTACCTATTTATTTATTTTTTTGATAGATCAAGAATAGTTCCATTTATCTCTTCATTTTCTCTTTTTGTTTTTCATTGATGTTTTGCTTGATAGTTTTTTAGTAAGATAATATACACATTAATTCCCAAGGTGTGTTCTTAGATTGAAACTCAAAACTCAAAATGACACTGCTTCCTCTTACTCTAAACAAATAAAGAAACAATTGTAGACTCTTAAAAAATAAAATTAGATTTATGTAAAGAGAAGCATCATTCGTATATAAATAATATTTGTATATAATAAATATTTATTATATATTTCATGTAAGTACAAGAAACTCTCTTTCAGCTCAAAATAAAAATAACTCTCTTATTGGTAAGTCTGAACTAAACTCAACATTAGCAGCATTGCTACATGACAATGCTAGGTCAGGGACTTTTCTTATTATTCTTAAAGAGTATTTTTGACATTACTTCCACTTCCAGCTGGCTGATCAGTTACCTGCAAAATAAACAATTTATCCAATTAACAAAAGCAATTTAAAAAAATATATATATATATAATGTACTGTGAAAATACGAATCGTGGACAGTAAAATGGATATGATACCGGCGTTGCAGATGAGGGGAGGGAGGTTGCATTTGGATGCAAGGCGAGACGCAATTTGAATGGAGTTGCAGACGCAGCCATGATCAACTGCTTTGAGAGCAGCACAGCATTCTTGGCTAGGGACGTCGTTAGCCGCCCCAGGTAACACATATGGGGCACAAGTGTTCACACTGGCGAGGTTAGCTGAGCATGTCTCGTCAGTCTGAGATTTGATCACATGGGCTTGGAGCAGCAGGGCAAGTAACACCAGAACCAACATTGTCTGCTTGAAGTTGAGGAACTTGATCATGGCTGCCATAATTAATTATCTTGAAATTTCAAAAGATTAAAATGATTTCTTTTTATATGGTTGAGATGCTCTTGTTTATAATTTTTGATGGAGGCACTGTGTATTTATAATATAGACTAACAAAGCTTTCTTTTTGTTATAGATATGGTGTGGTGATGATCATTTGCATGAATGACCTAATTCAAAGTTTGGTTCTCAATGCTTTTAGCTTGTGGGATGGTTTGTTAGGGGAACACCAAAGACATTTTCTTGATGCTCAAAGTATTGTAATGGACATATCAATTGAAAACAACAACAAACTTCAATACCATGTTCATGTAATTGGGAGTCTTGTATCGATCCATGTAATGAGATATTATCAATGGCGGATTTAAGGAGAGTAAGGTGACAATCGCCCCAACAACTTTGAAAAATCTCAAAATAGTAAAATTATATTTTGCTTCCACAAAAAAAAAAGATTTAAACTTTGCTCCTCCAAAATTGTTTTTTTACCCCAACATGCAATTTCTGAATCCACATTCGAAAATACTCAAGTTTACGTTTGCCCTTACGAATTTTACCACAACTTTCCTCATTTATTTGAATTCGAGACGTGTAATAAGTAAGTATCAAGGAAACAAATAAAAGAAATCTTGGCAAGGACAATACCAACTCCACATGTAGACATTCTAATTCGGGATGGCAATCAATGGCTATGGGATCTAATTACCAGCTGTTCCAAATCCAAAAGAAAAAAAAAAAAAAAATCTTACAGAACATCTTCTTGAACTCACTCTAAGTACAGATGTATTCATATTTGGCGTTTTTGCAACCAAAGTAAATGCATTTTTTTACCAAATATCTAGTAGCTGGCTAGCTAGCCAGGACCACAAATGTAAATGTAAAATCCGTAAATGATTCCTCCTGTCCATTTCGCTATTCATCCCCGCACATACTTTAATAATATAACTATCTAATCAATGTCACGTATTGAGAAATTTGCCAAAGTTCCCTACACAAAATTGACTGATTTTCCACAAGACATAAAAAACAATCGAATTACGACTGAAATATTCGTTCAGTACAAAGTTTTGCCAGACGGTAAACCCGAGCTAGTCTTCTGACTATTTCCAGGGCATAAACTTGCTTAAAGGATCTGTAAGAAATAAAAGGAAAAGACACAAAATTGAAGAAATAAAAAAAAAATTATATTTTAAAAACAAGTTTCCTAGGATGTTTCCGATGAAGCTGGAGCTGTCCAATATAATTTCACTGCAAAAAGAAGCTTCTCCCTCTCCATAGGTCCATTTTCATGGTCAACGATCTGACTATCCCAATTCAACCCGTCTGCAATCTTCTTGACTTTGACTAACAAATCTACATCGTCACGGATTATTAAGGTTCCTTCTGGCCTCAAAATCCTGTCCATTTCCAGCATAATATCCTCCATTTCACATCTGAACACCAAAGACGCCATCCGGTACTTTTGTTATTCATTTTGTATAGAAAAGTTGAATATTCAGAGTAGTTCGAAAACTGACCTATTTTTGTAGAGAGTAAATACAGAATCAGCATGAATTAGATCATATGTTCTTGGGTAAGTTGACATTGCTTCACACCTGGAACAAGACCAATGGTAAAGAACAAGTGGTTAGAACTAAAAAATAAACTGTCGCCCAAACTCGAATAGGGATCGAAAAGCACATGATGTTCTTACCAGCTCTGATAAGTTCCGATCAATCCTCGTTCATAAATGACACCGAGAGTGTTGACTTTGGCCTCAACTGGAACCACATTCATAACCCAGACGGGATCATTCACCAAACTTGCAGCAAATCCTCCCAAGGACGCGTTCATGTCTAGAAGATTCCGGTACCTTCCAGCATGGCCAAGTTGATTATTTACGGTCTTATAATATGACATTCTCCTTTTCCATAGCTTTGAATTCTCTTGGAAAATTTCTTCAGTGACTCCATTTATAGTTCCCTTGCTAATCCTAGGTGGAATTGCATTCAATCTTTGAGGCCATTTTTCCAATTCTCCACCAGCAGTCTCTTCGTTGTCGGAAACTTCAGGCAATGGAGTCAAACAAGTTTCTATTTTGGTGTACCTGAATTTTGTTTAGATTAGTACAATAAAATGATTGTTCGTGAAATATGAATTCGAATATAGTTATTAGTGTGCAGAAACACGAACCAGGCCTTATCGGGATCTTGTTGAGCAGGGCAGAAAGCAGGACTTTTTTGAACCTTTTTAAATTTCTGGCACTTGATATGATTGATTGGTTTCTGCCAAATTGCAATATCATCTTTCTCAATCTTCTTCTTCCAGCAAAGACTTTTGGCTACATTTTCAATACTAGTTTGTTCTTCATTCAAATCATCCCTTGTTCTTTCCCAACCCCTCCAATATTTTCTCCAGCGGATGGGCGGTCCAGAAAGGATCCAATAGCCCCCTGGTCTTAGAACCCTATCAACTTCAGTCAAGAAAACACCATCTGCCCACAATAAAAGTTATCAACATAAGCACAGATAAGCGTGAAAATTAGTCCTCTCAAAACCAAAATCAATTGGTAATGAGTGTGAGACTTCATAATTCAAAATTCCCCTCACATAAAGGTGAAAGTCATTTCAAGGCCGCTGCCCTTCCAGGGTCATGCAGGACAGTTCAAGGCCCGTCGCCCTTCTTGGATCGTACGGGGATAATTAGAACTCACCCGTGCATTATGAACTTGTATATCCCGGCAAGGGCCCGCTCTAATACTATTTGAAAATTAGCTAATGAGTATCCATATATTCTCAAAACCAATTGGCTATGAGAGAGTTAACCCATTAACTTATAAGTGATTTGAAATTTTTTTAGGCACTAAAAATGAGACTTCATATTTCAATAATATATATGCACGGGGCGTATCCAACAACTTTCTGTTGTGGGCGAATGGTATAGAAACATGATGTATATTAAAGGATTACACAAAAGAATTTTAATATTTTTTGGAGGGGCCATGCAAAGAGCCTAGGCCTTAAGAAAGTACCATATTGACCCCAGGGAATGAGGCAACGAGAACAGTGAGCCATGTCAAAAGCTCTGGATGGATAAGGAAGCCTCTTGGAAGCAAGAACTCCAATTAAAGCAGGAACTCCTCTCTCCAAAGCAAATTGGACTTGTGCTTCATGGGTATCCCTTGGTGCAAATGACATTGCAACAATATTTCTTGACAAAAGATATGCTCCCCAACTTGCGACCTGTGTCACATAATTTTGGTTAGTTCGACCCCTGTGTGCCCCTAAGTGGGGTGAATCTAGAACCTCTAGGGTCGATATGAATTATATTAATACATATATCATAGTAAATTTAAAAAATTAAAGGGGACTATTTGTAATATTTCCAAGAAAATTTGACAAAAAATGTTACTTTTCCTCTAAAACTTTGGTATTTTGAAAAAAAATGTTGGCAACCAATTTATAGACCCTAAAAGCTTTATTAATTAATTTGGATATATCTGCGGCAATAGCAGAGTTATTAGATCATAAGAGTTCGTACATGCACTCGTCTGTAATTTTATTAATCAAAAAATGCTTGGTGGAGCAAAATTATTGGAGCAAATTGGGGTAAAAGTATCAAGAAAAGAGTAACATAACTCCCACACCTATTTGCATGGAGACTAGTCATACTATTTTACATTTTTACCCTTCAATTCATTGGAGCAAATTGCTCCACCAAATACCCTTTATTCACTTTTTGTTTTCCTTTCATCGTCACAAGTCCCACTTCCTTTCCTCCCCACCACTGCACTTTTGCCTCACGGCTCTATTCATTGGGCTTCTTCCTTATCTTGAGTAAAAAAGATGACTAGAGTTTGTTAGATTCAGATACAGGTAACTCTACCTTTGAATGATTTCTTATATACAGACTGATATTGGATGAAGTTGGAGTTTTCAATTTTTGCTTTCGTTATATAAGTGTTATGAACATTAAATTGTTCATTATTGAGATGAGACGAGAAATCAAAAGATTTTAAATGTTATTGAATGCAACTTGAATTTCTAAAGTTCCATCAAAGATTCCCAAGCTGCGGGAGCATGGTTATTGAATGGATTCATCAACCAAAACTCTTCCTCTCCCCAAACAAGAAATTCATGTTAGTAGGATTGCATAGT
This sequence comes from Vinca major, assembly GCA_028566175.1. Classification (NCBI taxonomy): domain Eukaryota; kingdom Viridiplantae; phylum Streptophyta; class Magnoliopsida; order Gentianales; family Apocynaceae; genus Vinca; species Vinca major. Next base: position 362,847 of record JAOWBF010000027.1, read on the forward strand.
TTTTGTGTGTTGTAAAAAATAAATTATTTATTTGAATAATGTAAAATTACAAATTTATGTGAAAGATAAATCAGGCGAAAGAAAAAATTTCGAGAGCTAGATACTCCCTCCATTCCTAAATATAACTCTTTAGGAATGGAGGGAGTATCTAGCTCTCGGAATTTTGTCCTCAAGACTACCACTTCCTCAAAGTATTCTGTGGGGAATGGAAATAAAAGGTTGTCATTAGATTCGAGATAGATATTTCTCAGGCGTGAAGTATTCTTTGAATGTAAATTTTCTACTGATTTTGTTTGGCTTTATAAAGAAGTTCTTATGGTCATCTTATGGTAGAAGTTGTGAGAAACATTTCCAATTGAAAAATTATATGATAGTAACTTAAGGTGAGGAAATATAAATGTACATAATAGATAAATGGTCACATCCACAAAGTAGAGGTAGTACTAGCCTATCTATAAAAGGACTACAAACTCAAAAAAGTTGTGTAGATAAAAATAAGAGCAGTCCTAACACACAAAACCAAACATTCTAACATTGAATTTTAGAGTGAACTCAAATTCAAGATTCAAAAGGTTATACCAACATTTTTCATATTCATCAAGATATTAAATTCCAAGTGAATGATCAATGTCCAGAAGATTCAAACATTTCTAAATTCTTGAAAACATTTCCTCCAAGGTACTCTCTTCTTGTGATCAACAATGGATGTAATATCTTACTGTGAAAGCAGGGGACTTCACACAAAGGCTAACGGAGAGTGATGATGAAACAATGGCCAAACAAGTTCCATTATATCTGCTTATTTGTATATTGCCTTTCTTGTGTAATTCAGGCATGTAGTATGTCATTGATCTTCCAC
>JAOWBF010000027.1:629890-639993 GCA_028566175.1 Vinca major
ATAACTTATAAGCTCATGGGTTAACACCTCTCCTTGCCAATTGGTTTTGAGAGGATATGGAGGCCTATGAGCTAATTCTCACATGGTATCAGAGCAGACCCTTAGGCGGGATGTGTGAGCTCTTTGTCCCCGTTTGGCCCAAGTAGGGCGCCGGGTCTTGAATTTGACCCCCAGCTCGATGTGAGAGGGAGTGTTGAAATATAAAGTCCTACATCGAGTGCCTAATGAAGATTTGAATAACTTATAAGCTCATGGGTTAACACCTCTCCTTGCCAATTGATTTTGAGAGGATATGGAGGCCTATGAGCTAATTCTCACACGCTTCACAGTTGTGATTTGGTCATTTGAAATGTTAAGCATTTAACTTTCCTATGTGCACAAAAATGTTATCTCCCTTGTCTTCTTCCTTTTTCAGTTTTTTAATAACTTAAACCCACCCATCCATTTCTTTTAGCATTTTCACATTATTCTGGTTTTTAACATATTCTTCCATTTTTTATCTATTATTCGTTGGAATGTCACAAATGGAAGTTATTCTAGTACGCATTCTCCTTAATGGCCAACATTAGCCAAAGGTATGTTTATGTTGATGCGACTTTGGTTTTAACATCGGTGCACACAGTGGCTGAACAAATCTAATTGAATGTTTCAAGTATATCTTTTAGTTGTTCAGATGTTTTCGTGTAGTAGATACCTCCATATAGATGGTGATTGAGAAACTTGAGGCTCATCAAAGTAGAAATCATGTAGTTATTTGAACTCTCAAGTACACACCTTGCCTTGCCTTCCCTTCCCTTTCCTTAGATTTCCATTTCACTAATTCGAGATGACTCACTGTGAAGTATGCAGTTAGAATTATGATATTGTGAAAGTGGTTCTTGGTGTTCTGGTTTGATGTTCTTTGTTCCACGTTAACTTTGTTGTGCGGTGATTGTTTCATGATTTTTGTTTCTCCTTTTCTTCTTGCTTGATATGTTTGCCTCTTCAAAGTTTCTCTTATTTCTTTATCGCGGTCTTTCAATTTCAGTGCAGTGATAAACTGGGCCTGAGTCTTGAATTGGGTTCATTTGTGGCTGGAGTAATGATATCAACAACTGATTTTGCACAACACACTTTGGACCAGGTACTACTACTCTGATGATCGGATTCTTTGCTTTCTGTGCATTTGTCCTGTGACCTAATGGAAAAGTTCTATCATAGTCTGTTGCAAATACAAGCGGCTCACACTTCTTTTTTATGAGTGGGATGGAATGCAAACTCTCATCCAGCCTATTTATCACACTCATCATCATTCTCTTCTCCCTGGCTACCCCGTGCTTCATTTCTAAATGCTTTTTAGTTTAGGAGGTGTTTGTTATCCTAAACTATCTGTGGGGAGTTATTAAGTCCTGAAATATCTTGTAGGGTAATTTTCTATTTCTATTATGGTGATTTGCTTCAAATTTAGATTGTGGGTTATATTGTTTGTATTCAATTGAAAATCCTGTTAAGATTCTCAAACCTGAAGATGAGGTTTGGCATGAGATATACAGTAACCATGCCAATGGTAAAAGTAAAATGTCTGCGGGGTATATAACCGTTATTCGAGGGCTCAAAGAGTTTGACTTTTAAGCTTAAGGTTCATCACTTTAAAGGAATACCTTTGATGCTCCTAATCATTGTTTTTGTCTCTCGCCTATACCTGAGGTAAGGCTGGAGAGAGGCCCAACATCGATTGCTTACTGATAGTTATGGAGAAGGTCAAAGTTGCATGGTTGAAGTCCTAAATAATCTAGGGATAGCATGTACTTTGTTTTACTTGGTTAGTTGGAGATTTGCCCTGGCATCTAGCCTTGACATCACTCTTCCTAACTCTAGTTAGCTGCTGAAATAATCTTTTGAATTGATGTGTAAAATTGACCGTGTGAATTTCCTGAAAGCATGGAGGTTATTAGTATAATGTCATGGCACAAAAAGAAGTTTGCATGTTCACAGATATTCCCAACAAAGTAGATTTTAGAAATTCTAGTTGCTTACTTGTAATGCGCTATTGCTAATGGTTGAAACAAATACTTAAGCCTTTTCATGTTTCAGGTAGAACCAATTCGTAACCTCTTTGCTGCTCTCTTCCTCTCTAGCATTGGAATGCTCATTCATGTGCACTTCCTCTGGAACCATGTGGATATTTTGCTTGCATCTGTTATAATGGTCATAGTTGTTAAGACTACTGTTATGGCTATCGTTACGAAGATTTTCGGATATAATCTTAGGACATCATTTGTTGTAAGTTGATTTCTGGATCTTTGTTTTACATCCAACAAGTTGAGATTGTATCTTTGTGACTGATGAGCTCTATTATTTTTTATAGGTCGGCTTGTTACTAGCTCAAATTGGAGAATTTGCATTTGTTCTTTTAAGTCGTGCCTCAAATCTGCATATTGTTGAGGTAAGCTGTTTACTCACTTTCCCTTTAAAGTTGCTATTATGTTATTGTGTGTGCTTAGTCTCTATTAAATCTCTTACAAATCTACATTTGTATTTTAACATCTTCTTGTTACTTTTGGACTTTTGTTTGTTAAGGTTTCAGCAATTTTACCTTCTCTTTTGTTATTAAAGATAACTTTCTGAAATACTTGAGACAGCATAAAATGCTTTCACTGTTGTCTTACAGTTTCTTTCTGCATCCACAATAGGTTATTCTCTCTTCTGATCAACCAGAGTAGGTTAAAAAAAATAAAAATTTTAAATGCTCTATTTACCCAAGTATCAGAATTTTCGGAGATTGTCACTAGAAATTTTAGCTTTCGCCCCCTCAAGAATCATGTTAAATTTTAGCTTTGCCACCCAACTACCAACTAGAAGTTCCTAGTTCCGTCTATTCTTCTTATAATTCAATACTTAGGACAAGAAAAAGCGAGTGTTTTAATGCAAGTGTACTTTTTATGCTGCGAAGAGATACTTCAATTATTACTTGTGTCCAGTTCGAAACTCATCATTCTGGTATAGTTCTGGCTAGGTAGATGATACATCCCCCCAAAACCAGAGGCTTAGTCCAAGCTTTTAGGTTTTTTGCTCTTTTGAAAAGTTCACCTAGTTGGTCTTTAAAAAAAGGTTTCATAGCTGTAGATTGTGACGGAGTTTACTTCTAGCTGCTCCAACATCTGAGGTGTCTTCCAGAAACAAAAAGTTTGTGAGGGTCAATGGTTATACATTGTGAGTCTCTGTTGAAAAACACTTTCTATTAAAAAGTTCCAGATTTGTGTAAAATATGTTCGAGCTTTATGTAGACAGTTATCTTCTTTCATGAATACTAAGTTTCCTATCTTTACTGTGGACTGCAAAACAGAAAGGAATTAACTAAAAATACTAAAGGTGAACTCAGGATTCAGCTGGGTTGCGCTAGTGATGAATACAATTCTAGAACTTGCTCCAATGGCCTCTTCGCTCTTGCCTCTTAGAAAGGAAAACAACTCATAATTTGCTGTATGGGTTTTCATTTTTCATATTCCTATTGTCAACTTGTGCAAGGTGCAGTTATCGTTCTTTGCCACAAAATAGAATTAATTGCATAAATAGATTACCTTGACAATCTGGATAGTGAACTTTATTTTTCATTGATAGTTTCATAGTTTATGAGATAGTGCTGAAGCCAATGCTTCTAGGGAACTGAATCAATTTTCATATGGATAGATTAAGTATATTTCTTTTGCCTTTTATTTTTTCTCCAGCTTTCTCATCTAACTCCTTGCAGAAATTTAAGTTGAGATCAATGCATTGATTTTATGTTCTTAAAGCAAGGTTTATTTGTTCATGTAGGGAAAGATGTATCTTCTTCTTCTTGGAACAACTGCTCTGAGTCTTGTGAGTTCCTATGCCCTTTAATTACATCAAAGGACTCCCCTTCCTAGCTCTTCTTTTTGTAATGCGGTACTTACCATTGCTTATATGCTGCAGGTGACGACTCCTGTCTTGTTCAAATTAATACCCGCTATGATGCATCTCGGAGTTCTAATGCATTGGTTTCCACCAGAAAGTAGCGGACAGACTGAGGTTGATGCTTTTCACTTAATTCATGATACACACCCATTTCCGTTAAGTGCAGGGAACAAATAGGATAAGTCGTTTTTGACATGGGGCCTAGAATGCGAGTTTGATCAGTAGGTTTAACAATGAATAAATATTACATGATGAGCCTGCATTTGGTTAAAACATAAATAGGTTTTTTTTGCATTATGAAACATATTTAACCAAACCATTACATTGAATTCAATATCATTTGCCAACAAATTTCTAAAAAATTGAGAATTGTTATAGCATCTATAACTAATTTTTTTATTAACTAGTTCTATTGGCTTATAATGATAACACCCAAATATAGAATTAATGCAGGCAAAAGATTTCGAGATTATGAACAGCTAATAAGTAATACTAGTGAGATCAATTTAATAATTGTAGAAAATTGTCTCTGATATATGTGGTTAAATGATACTCTTCAATATTTCGAGAATAGCTTATGCTCTTAAGTTCTGTTAGATATTTTTTATTATAGGAAGTAGGAAACATCTTCTTCGTGTTTGGCTCATGGAATATTGCTGAAAATATTACCCTGCAAAATACCTTTCCCCCCTACAAAATGGAACGCAAAAGATGGATACCTTTAACGATTTGAAGTTTTACCCTACGCTGGCACATATACTGACTTAAAATATGAGAGTGATTATCATTTTACAGTCATACACTGACTCTTTGAAGCAGTATTAGGCATTTCCAGAAGCTGAAAGTATATAATTATAAGCAGTCGTACACTGAATCGTTGACTGCAGGAAACCTTTTAGTGTACTTATTTTCCCTTCCCTGGGTAAAGTTATTCGTCAATTCAAATCCTCTTTACTTCATGGTGAAAAAATAAAATAAAAACAGTTCATTTCATAATTATTTTATTTTATCTGTTTTTAATTATGGGATTGACAGCATGCAATTGTTGCCTCTGTATTGAGTAGAAAAATATTTAATTGTGAAATTTTTTCCTTTACCTTTTCTCTTGCAGGAGAAAGCTCCCATGATTGAAGCACATAATAGAATATTATGAGTTCCCCCTACACTATGATAGTACTAGAAACTGTATTACTAATTGTGAATTACAGAGATTTTGGGCATGCAGAATATTTCTTCAGATTGTTTCAGCTTCCAAGTCAAGATCAAGTGTGAAGAATGGTCATGTACAGACAGTGGTGGATCTACTCTTTAAGGTGGGGTTTTTTTTAAAATGAATATTTATACACTAGTTTTAGTATTAGGACTTAGACCCCAAAGCAAATATTTATGGCATGGCCCCCTAACTTTTCTTTTCACTCTTATTCTAACCACTCGGAAGGAAATATTATATTTTGGCTCCCCAAACATCTAATCCTGCATTCAGAAATGCTCTATTTCTTCATATATAAGTATATAGACGTTGTATATAAAAACATTCTGCCCATTCTCATGAGGTTCTGCTGCTGCTTATGATTCGAGATGAGTGTATGAACTATGAAGTATGAACCGTAGTGTTCCTTTTGTCTTTTAATACAAGATCATTTCTAAATCTAATACCATAGTAGTTTTGGTAGTTATTTTGCAAAGAAAGGTAATCTTTTTGTATATAGTTTCATCTGGTCAACCACTTGCTGATACATTCCCAAATCCGTTTCATATGTCAATTTGTTCCTCTATTCGTTTCGGGTTCACATTTTTCCTTGCACCTTAAAAAAAGAAAAAAACAAGAATCTGCAATTGCTATTCAAATCACTGGGCAGTTGAGGCACACACTAGGTAAGATGTGTGATGAATTTATGTGTTTGGGAGAAGAATTTTTTTATCAATTGGACTGCTTTTTGGTTTGAGAACTTTTATCTTAAAAATTAATAAAGTAAATTATATCTAAGAAGAAATATGAGATTAAAGTAAAATTTTGTATACTTGGCAAAGAAAAAAAAAAGAAATTTTATATTGAAAAATGGTCCCAAAATACTGGGCAAATGCACCCTAGTCAACTTCTTTCACTATTGTAAAGTTCATATTATCTTATAGATTTTCTACCAAAGATAACCAAAATGGTACACAGAACCATAATTCCAACGGTAGTGATTATTATTGTCATAATATAAGTCGGTGGATCTATCATATAGTCTAATTCTAGAGAAAACGTGCTATTAATGATCCAAGACTATAAATTTTGATAGACAGAATTATTATTTATTTATTGGCCATGCCCAAAGTCGTTACCTTAACCGCAAGAGTGGACCTACAGAGTCCCAAATGAATTGGCTTATTCGAAAAAGATCATGTTCTTTGGAAGATTTATCTCGTGTCTGGTACGGTCATGAGCGACCGATCTAGCAGAACAACTCAAAAGATAAAGAAGTATCGTTAATTTCTTCATTCTCGGTATTTTGGTTTGACACTGCTTCACATCCAAAAATGAGGCTAATACGTCTGAGTTAAACATGGAGATGAAAGTCTTATTTCCTTTCTCGATGGTGAAGTAAGACCAAGCCATGAACTTTTCTTGATTGATTGAAAAAAGGAGGGAGGACAACCCGTTTATCATTTTTGCTATTTATTTATATTTTAATTTTATTTTACACGTTTTTAGTTTGTCATAACCATGCAATGATAGCTATTTTGGTTGCTAATTATTTACGCTTTACGATTTTGGGGATTGCATTAGATTAACAACTATTTAGTAGAAAGCACAAAGCATGGTCGTTAAAAAAGATGGGACAATATTTCTGTTCAGGACTTCCGTCCCAAGCTCAAGACGGAAGTCAGACTTCCGTCCTGGGTTGACGTGGCACTTCCCAGACGCGCCTCGCCACGTCAGTCCAGGACTGAGAGGTCAACTTGCCTATTTTTATTTTTTGGGCTTTTCAATTGTAGAAATGAAGAAGTAGAGCCACCATGCATTAGGAAAACTAATAGCTAGGATGCAAAATTGTTTAATTTTTTTTAAAAAATATAAATGACATTAACCATCATGCCAATTAGCAAAGAAAAATACATAGTTATCTTATTCATTTTTTTCATCTGTAATATTTTTTAAAAGAAATCTTAAAAGAAGACAAGAAATAATCCTTTATTCTAATTGTTATCTCCATATTTGTTCCCATTATTCAAAATAATTTGCGTGAATATTCTCTCCAATCTCACTAATTTAACCGTTATTATTTCAAAGATGTAATGAAATCAAAGTGATTAAAACAGATATATAACACCAATTATGAATATACAAAAACAATTATTGAGCAAAATAGCTGATCGCGTGGACCCAATAACTAGTTGTCACATAATGGTAGCAAGCAGTTTAAGAAGCCCTTTCAAGGTAGGTAGGCATAATGTCAATGACATATTGCAGCCATAATTTTTCTGCTACCATCTTAGTAGTGATAATCGGAGTAAGATTAGGGTTTCTTTTCTTCTCCAATTAAGAGTGAAGAAAATGAACACCGCCACCATTTCCTCCGAGAACCACCCGCTCACTACCTCAATCAGCGATGATCTTCTTATTCAAATCTTGATTCGTTTACCCATAAAATCCCTCCTCAAATTCAAACTAGTTTCCAAACATTGGCTTTCCATTATCACAGATCCATATTTTTGCCTAAACAAAAGCAAAAAAGTTTGTAAACATGTTTCTGGCTTGTTAGTCCACCACCGATCGTCTGTCTCTGTTGATAAAGAATTTGAATTTGTTCCCATGGATGATTGGATCTATGAAATTCGTTCACAATTCGTCGGGATTCAAGCTTTTACAGTCTTGCAATGGGTTATTACTCTGTTCTAGTTTTCGAAGGCAAAATAGTAAATACAGTTACTACGTCTTCAATCCAATTATTCAGAAATTTAACACGCTTCCTGACCCTCTACACCGTGATTTCAAATTTACAAGTGGTATTGGATCAGTTTATGCTGTTAATTTAGCTTTTGATCCAAGAAAATCTACTTATTACAAGGTTATTTGCATTTACCACTCGAAAATTGTTCCTGATGGTTCTGAAATTGAGATTTATTCCTCAGAATCTGGTCTCTGGAGGCATATTGGAGGTCCATTTTCAATCTCCGGCGAAGTTGATTTCCATACTCCTGTATATTGGAATGGATCTATTAACTGGCCCAGCCGATGGGTTGATTCATTGTACTTCAATTTAGATGAAGAACGTTTAGGAACACTTCCTATGCCCGAAATTCCAAGTGATTGGCGGGAGGAAGGAAGGAGAACAAGGTACTTCGGAGAATCCGATGATCATTTACACTTGATTGAAATCTATGGTCCTCGGACGACACAATTTAATGTGTACGAGATGGATAGGGAATACAAATGTTGGTTTATTAAGTACAAGGTTGATCTTGAAAGGGTGATGAATGGATTTCCAGAAGCTACCTGTCATGCTCTTAATCCATCACATTTGTACTATTATAAGTTTCAAATATTGGATATTGTTAGAGGGAAGAAAAATGATGATAAAGAATCGACGTACCTAGTACTTAGCATTCCTGGGAAAGTTGTTCGTTACAATTTGGTGGATGGGAGCTTTAGAAAGCTACATGAGTTTGGTCCGAGTGTTGGATATTTTGGAATGGTCGATGATCTTCCAACTTTTGGATGGTGTGATTCTTTTAAATTTATCGAGTCTCTGATACCCGTTTGAAGAAAATCCCTTTGCTCTACAATTGGTTTGACTCCTTTTCGATATCGAAAAATACATGACTTGGTTTTGAAGTTTATATATCCATCTAGTTTATCTTTGACCTACTGAAAATAAATAGTTGCAGAGCACTTCATTTTTCTGATACATAAACAGAGAAGAATGTCATCTCCCAAAGAAGTCAAAGAAGTTTGAATGCCATATGGGTATGGCTTAAGTATTTATGGTCAACCTGCAATGTCCATTTTTAGTAATTGTACTCTTTGATCTTGAGTGAAGGAAGCTAGCTTTGCTTCCACATTTTATCATCATCAATTTTACCTGAATAAAATACAATTAATTGTAATCGACATTCGAACAATCCTTGGACCATCAAAAGAAAATGCTTAAATGCTATTATCAGGCTGAAAACTAGCTTAATTTCTTTCTGCAGTAATGCTCAACAACAGTTGGGAAATGGCTGCAGCCACCATATTATAGTTACTGGAAACGATGACCTTCTCAACCCTTGAAACCCCTCTTCCGTTTCAAACAGGTATCCAAACGCTGGCTTTCCCTAATCACAAATCCATATTTTCATCATCACAAGACTCGAACTCTAACATAACATTACATCTGCCTTATTAGTTTTCCGATCACGGTTTGGTCCTGAATATGATTTCATTTCCCTTGATTCCGACAACCCAATTAGCACTCCTCATTTCATCACTCTCACATTCGCTTGAGATCCATCAGGACTCGAGATTATCCACTCTTGTAATGGATTGCTTATATGTTCTGGCATTCCATTACCAAGTGCCCTTCATTACAACATATACATCTTCAATCCTACTTCTGGACAGTTCACCAAACTCCGTGATCCTCTTCATCGAATTTTCAATTCAAGAGGTAAAAAATCTATTGAGTATGAATATGCAGCGAAGTTAACTTTCGATCCAAAAAATTCTCCTCATTACAAGGTTGTCTGCATTTTCTCCTCGAGAAAAGTTTGCCATCTTTATGAAATTGAGATCTACTCGTCCTATACTTTTCAGTTTATCGAGTCTCTTGCAGCTGTTTGATTAGTGTTTAGTTTAAAGCAAGCCAACTTAGCAGTGATTGTCGTAAACGTTCAAACAATGCACTTTGCAACACCAAATGTTCCTTGTTCGTAATAAACTATGTTTTTTGCTTCTTATATCTTAACATTTGTAATAAATTTATGTTAGCCAATTTGACTGCCTTATCATTGCTTACTCTATTGACCCTTTCTCTTGGAATTAATTTTGCGCAATTGAGTTTTTCATGGACTCTTTCTCCATGATTTTGTTCCATATCTTCCTAATGGCTTTTCTAACATTCCTCGATGCTTGGACAGCTAGTTAGGCGGGGGGGGGGGGGGGGGGGGGGGGGGGGGGGGGGGGGGGGGGGGGGGGGGGGGGGGGGGGGGGGGGGGGGGGG
>JAOWBF010000027.1:696573-709920 GCA_028566175.1 Vinca major
GCGGTACACATGTACTAAAAATGAGGGTATAATTGTCATTTCTTTTTAAAATTAAAAAATTGTATTCTTCTTCCCCTACGCATCACCCCACTCCCTCTGCAATTTTCGCTGCCCCCCGCTGCAACTCCCCCGCCCCTTGCAATTCCCTCTCTCTCTCTCTCACATACTCACATACACATGGCAGCCTTCTAAGATCTACAAAAAAAGCAAAAATTACAGTCGTTTGCACCTCGAATCAGTTCTTGGATCTGCAAAATTGTGATCACAACTCCATTTTAGAACCCAACAAAAAAAACATTTCAAGCTTCAGTGTATGATAGTATTTGTTGTGCTTCTCGCCGGAAGCCATGAGTATTTTGAAAGCATCAATTTTTGCCCCACTCCCACCGCCAATCCCGCCACTACCGTCACCGCCTCTACAACCAATCTTCAATTCTCCATCCTCTTTTCCCCAATTCCAAAGTGAAATTTCTTTGGAATTTGATTTTGAGGTTGGGTTGGTGGGTTTGTTATAATTGTTGCATTAGTTTTGAACAATTCCTACAAAAAAAAAATTGTGGTCTTAGAAGACAAGGTCTCAATACAAGTTCAAGAAGATGCAACAGAAATACCGAGGTTTTGCCGTTCACGCCATTGGGTATGGAGATTTAGGGATTGAATTTGGGGATTGAGGGATTGGAATTGGGTATGTGCGTAGGGGTTGTGGAAAGAGGGTGGGAACTGGCTATAGGGCGGTGGCGGGTTTCCATCCTCTGCTTCTTCCTCCTATTCTGCGGTTGCTTTATTTAGGTGGTGGAGGGGCGGCGAAGTTTTCATAAGGGCTTATAGTGAATATGAAGATTTTTTTTTTTGTATTTTTAAATACAAAATGACTATTTCATCCTTATATTTTAGTGCATGTGCACCGCACATGCTTAAGTTGCCGGAAACCACCGCAAAATAGGTGGTTAGGACTATGTAGGCCGAACGTAAATTGTTTACGGATTCTTTATGCTAAAAAAATTAAAGAAGGATTCTCGACAGTAATAGAAATAAGTTGGGGAACGAATGAAGCTGTTTTCTCTATTAAATAATGGACTTAATTATTGGGCCACCTCTGCCCAATATTTGGCCCAACTCGGTACAAGTGTGAGTTTCTTATCCAACAAGCAATCCATGGCTCATCTTCGCCTATAAACATGAGTTTTCTTCTAAGGTTTAAATCACGCCCAAGATACCATAAGACAATTGAAGATTTGAAAACTCTTAAAATGTAGAGATCTTTACTCGTCTTCCTCAAAATCGAAGACTACAACGACTTCCTTAAATCCGATTATCTTCAATAACATATTTCATCAAAAAAAAAAATATATTTCATCAAATTCAAGGCGACCCGTGATCTTTAACAACAATGTTCTTCAAATTCAAGGCATTCTTCGTGGTCTTCAAAAGTGTTCTTCATGATCTTATTCGAAGGATCACAAGAAGTTCCGGAGCCACCACAATCAAGTGTTCATTATTAAATTACGTTCGATACGAGAACAAGTTGCAAAGACCTCGAGTCACCACTTCCATCTGGGGAGAAGACATTGAAGTGATATACAAACTTCAATCAACAAAAACTCAGTACTAAGGCGTTTTTCAAGGTGTTCCTCGCGAAGAAAATTTGGTGGAAGCATAACAGCTTTGGAGGGTCAATAATATGGTGCTTGGCATAAAAACCTACTTGATTCTTATCATTCAACTCTAGGATCAAAGTCATTCATAATAGGAGAATGAAAAGATCATTCTAACATACTGTAATTCGCTATATTGAATTACATTAATATAAATTTTTTGTTGCAGATTTAAAATATTATCACATCACAGTTTTAGCAATGGATAATACATCAACAATAATTTATTTTAAGTCCTAAACCATAAATATTTATAAACAAATGTTTTTAAACTTTCATAAATTAAACGTGCCATATATCTAGTAGGATATTTTTCTTTGAGGAATAAAAATAGAGAAAGAAAAAGACAAAAACCAAAAAGAACATTATGTTTATTTTTCACGATACAGGTCTGAAAGTGAAAACCGAGGCTAAGGCCAAACATGTCCTTTCACCAAACTAAAAAATTTAAAACTGAAATTTATTTGTCTCTTTCTCTCACCTTTCCCTCGTTTGAATTTGAAAATCAATCTTTCTTCTTCTTCTTCTTCCCCCACAGACCCCCAAATCCCAACTCCTCATAATAAAAACCCTCATTTTCAACGTTCGACTTTCTTAAATCTCTTTCTATCTATCTCTAGCAAGCAAGGACAATTCATTTTTCTTCCTGTTCTGGATCCCCACATTACCGGTCTTGAGGTTGGCTTAATTTTCACTGATGTTTCTCGAATTTATTCTGCTGAAGTACTTATTCAACAGTGATTTATTTCAAATTTGTTTTTTTGGGTTAATCAAGCTGGATTTGGCATATTTTACAGTGATTTTATTTCAAAACTGGTTTGATTTTCGGTTAATCAAGATGGATTTGGTATCTCCAGATCTCTTTTGTTTCAAGAACAGGATGTTTGGGTTTTACAGTAAGATTTCTGAGCCATAGAATAGATTTAGGAAAATAAAAATTGAAGTTACTAGCTATAATTAGCCAACTATTGGATTCTTTTCATTGTTTGCTTAAAGAATCCCAATTTGATTTAGGAAAATAGGCCTTAAGTTATCATGCGGAGCTCACAAAGTATTTGAATAATTGTGAGCATATGACTGAAAATAGTACAATTGGATAGTAAGTGTTTACTTATATGATATGCCTGAGTTATGGCGCAGAACGATCAAAATTAAGTACATACTGAACAATTTTAACTTTTCTTTGAGGTTGGATAAAAAAATCAACGGTTCAAGATTTTTTTCATGGACACCTGTACTGAGTTGAATTTAACTTATGCTGCAGGTAAAGTTGAATTAACATGTCAAAGCCGCGCACCGATCAACTTCAGCAATTGGAAACAACTTGTGGAACACTTTTATATGAGCTTCAGGTTTTTTCTGACTTTGAATAGAACTTTTGTCCTCGGGTTTATTGTTTTTGTGCCCATCTTTTTTCTTCTCCGAGTGTATTGTTTTGTATAGCCATGTTTATGCTCTCTCTCTCTCTCTCTCTCTCTCTCTCTCTCTAATGCTGCAATCAGATAATATGGGATGAAGTTGGGGAGTCTGACACGGAAAGAGACAGAATGCTACTTGAGCTTGAACAAGAATGTATGGAGGTTTACAGGAGAAAAGTCAATCAGGCAAATAAGTGTAGAGCTCAGATTAGACAGGCTATTGCTGATTCAGAGGCAGAGCTGGCAGCTATCTGCTCTTCTATGGGAGAGAGACCGGTGCATATTGGCCAGGTCTGAATTTCGAAATAAGTACAAATAACTGTTTCAATGTGTGTCATATTCGTGTTGTCTTTGGCCCTTGTATTTAGTTCCTCCTTGATTATACATAAAAGCGGAAAAAACTCTCAGCAAATCCGTAGCTTAATAACAGTCACTGTTACAGTTTAACTTAATGTCAAAATACTAATCTTTATGAAAACAGTAAGAACTTCACACGAGGTTATTCTTCACACGAGGTTATTTCCTTATCCAGTCTGATCAAACTCCCGCGAGCTTGAAGGAAGAACTCAGAGCCATTCTTCCACAAGTGGAGGAGATGCGAAAGAGGAAATTTGATAGAAAGAATCAGTTTGTTGAAGTTTTAGATCAAATACAGAAGATAAAGTGTGAGATATACAGACCCACTGAGCACACTTCTAATAACGTGTTGGATGAAACTGATTTGTCATTGAGGAAGCTTGAAGAGCTGCACAAAGAGCTACAAACACTTCAATATGAAAAGGTTAATTGATATGATAAAGTAGAATCATCAATTTCTGGATGCTTTTTCAATGCTGAATTTTGATGAGTTTCCCTGGGAATACTCTTCTTACTGTTCCTTTTTCCTGCAGAGTGAACGCCTAAAGAAAGTTTTGGACTATCTCAACAGTTTAAACTCGCTTTGCTTAGTGCTTGGCCTGGATTTCAAGAAAACTGTAAATGAGGTGCATCCCAGTTTAGGAGAGTCTGAAAGTACTAGGAATATTAGTAATGATACCATCAAACATCTTGGTGCTGCTGTACAAAGTCTGCGAGAGGTTAAAATACACAGGATGCAGCAGGTATGTGAAACTTTACAGTCTCTTTAAACAGTATTGTCCCCTTAGTTTGCAAAATTCGTAGACCTTACTATTCTGCAGCTACAAGACCTTGCAACATCAATGTTGGAGCTGTGGAATTTGATGGACACACCTATTGAAGAGCAACAGGTGTTTCAGAAGATAACATCTAATGTAGCTGCTTCAGAAGATGAGATTACAGAGCCAAACATGCTTTCCGTTGACTTCATAAAATGTGTAAGTTGTTCTTTCTGAAATTATACACTTTGATACTGATTCCATTTTACAACTTATCATTTCCTGTAAATTGCCTTACAGAAATCAACTTTACTTCTTCTGTCATTCAGGTTGAGGCAGAAGTTTCTAGGTTAGATGAATTGAAAATCAGCAAAATGAAGGAGCTTGTTCTGAAAAAGAGGACTGAGCTAGAGGAGATCTGTAGGAAGACACATATGATTGCAGAATCTAATAACGCACTAGATATTGCTATTGAAGCAATTGAATCTGGTAAGGAAACTTTATTTTAGAGAAGATAATAGGAATGCATGCGCAATGAGATGAATTTTCAATCATACTTCTGAATTTCGTTTTTAATATAGGTGCTATAGATGCTGGTAGTGTCCTTGAACAAATTGAGCTTCAGATAGCTCAGGTGAAGGAGGAAGCTTTCAGCCGAAAAGAAATACTTGAGAAGGTTGAGAAATGGATGGCTGCATGTGAGGAAGAGTGTTGGCTTGAGGAATATAATAGGGTGAGTTTTCAATACATCCTATTATTGCCTGGTTAATTGGCACCGGCAATGTCTAATGCATATTGGTTATAATCCTTTTTCAGGATGAAAATCGTTACAATGCTGGAAAAGGTGCTCATCTTACACTGAAGCGCGCTGAGAAAGCCCGTGTACTGGTCAATAAACTTCCAGGTATTGACTATTGATTGTAATCTTGCATATCGTGACTTAGAAATGCTGGTCTAATGAACTTTTTAAGTTACAAACTTGATCTTCTATAAGGTGATGATAGATGAATCCTGTATTGTGACCTAGAAATGCTGGTCTAATGAACTTCTTAAATTAATGACTGATAAAATAAATGAAAAACCAAACTATGCATGGTTCCTAAGGTGTTGACAAAAGTTCTAGCACAGCATTATAAGTGATATAAGTTTTTTTTCTTATTCTCTTTATGTTGGGACAGCAATGGTGGAGGCACTGGCTTCAAAAACTGCAGCATGGGAAAATGAGAGAGGCATGGAATTCACTTATGATGGTGTATAGTTCTATAAACTCTGCAATTTAAGTAGTTTTAAGTTCTAAATGCATTTTGATCAAAATTATATTTAAGTTTCCTATTTTCACTTTCTGTTTCATAGATTCGCCTGCTTTCCATGCTTGAAGAATATACAATTCTGCGAGAAGAGAAAGAGCTAGAGCGTAAAAGACAGAGGGTATGGCTCTCTAACTTTTACCGTGTTCCATAGAGATGCTTACCTGACAAGATAAAATTCAGTTATTTACATACCAACTCTTTCTGTACTAAATTTCAGGACCAGAAGAAACTTCAGGGACAGTTAATTACCGAGCAGGAGGCACTTTATGGTTCAAACCCCAGCCCGATGAAAAACCAGAGCGACAAAAAGGGTCGTAGATTCTCGTGTGGTGGTCCTGGTGGTGGTACAACCAATAGAAGACTCTCCCTTGGAGGAACAATGGTACAAACACCTAAAGGTCCTAAACCAGATTTTCATCATCCACCAAAAGCAACTCCAAATACGCGTCAAGCTAAGAAGAATGACCGTTTGCATCATCAAAATCAATCAAACCATCCTAGAGTGGATGGCATTGCAGTTATATCGACTGGTAAGTTATAATTCTACTTAAAAACCCACATTTAGTTGCCAATCATCCCCCCAAATATTTCATTCGGCCTTTGTTTTTTTCTTATTCAGCAAGAGGTGAGAATTTTGAACTGAGGACACCTATGGCTCGAAAGCCTTTTTCACCAATTTCTTCCACAGATTCATCAAAGTCCAGTGCAACAAACATTTTGGAAGAACTAAACAGGAAACACAATGAGTTGTTACAGAAAACTATGGTCAGCAATAATAATACTCCATTTACTACTCCTTCCAAGATGATAATTTCTGCTGTTGAGGACGAGAACGGAACTCCTAAAACAATGCAGATTCCGGTACCCTCAACGCCTTCTACTGTTTCCATTCCAATGCAGACAGTCATGACCCCAGCGCCTCCTCTCGCAGTCCTCCCTTTGAGCAGCAGCACCATTAAGGCAGTTGAGGAAACTCAAGAAGAGATAGAATATTCGTTTGAGGAGCGAAGAGCGGAGTTCGTGCTTCCAAGAACACCACCACCTTTAAAGACAGTGATGCATATCTGATTGCAAGTTTCATTTCATATCTTGGCACTAATTTTTATGTAATGATAAGCCATTTCTATTGGCTTCTTCTCAAAGTGTATAGTCTGCGTTTAACTCTGGGAACGTTAAACGGGGACTAGAATATGTTCAATATTTCATTCGCATGTTTAGACTTGAGATTTCTTCCTTCTCTGCCATTAAGAGTTGAGATGAGGAAAGGTTGATAGAGTTTGGTTTGAAACCAGGAGGCGTGGGTTTGGATTTTCGTGTTTGGTTTAGACCTTAGAGTTAAAAGTTTGCTCAATGGGAGCCTTGTATTGCGTATAACTGTATATTATATGTAATGCGTTAAAAATATATATAAATGTTTTTCATTGTGTAAAAATTGAAATATTTTTAGAAGCCACGTGGTAAAATTTGAGATATAATCCTAAAATAAGTCTTACTATATACCTAATCTACAAGGACCATTTAAGTTCAATATTTATCACCCCATTCAAAATTATAGGTTATTTGATTCGACGGTTGAAATTCAAAAATATATTTTTAATGATAATCTCAATCATTAGAATAAACAAGTTACGACTTACATTAGTTTAACATCATATTATTAATATTCGAATGATTTATGTATCTAAATTTAACTTTTTCGAGAATTTAATATGAATACGAGAGTGAGAGTGAAGGTCGGGTCAGTCAACTTCATTCGTCAGCTAGAGATCCCCGTGGTCTTACGTTAGTTTTCGTTCTTTGTTTCTGTCATGTCCTAAACTTCTTCAGTCTTTTTTCCTTTTTGTTTTTTTTTTTATTATTGAGGTTTTCCTTTTCTGTTAACCAAAAGAAAAAATAAAATAAATTATAGCAGGAAAGAAATTAGAAAAGAAAAACAAAATGCAGGCAAAGAATAGAATCCTTTGTTGGACTGTCCTTAAAACCCATCATTATTATATATAAAATAAATTGTGTGGATAGAAAAATTAGCTGAATTTTACTATTAAAAAAGTAAAAAAAATAGCTGAATAAATAATAAATGTGGCAAATAATAATAATAATAATTTTAGGGAAAAAATAAAACAATGGGGTCATTTCTTTATGTGGTCAACTTTAATTCACCTCCTACACAAAAAGGCGATATTCATATTTACAGAACCTACCTCTAAACCCGACAGGAATTGTGGAAACTTTAATTCACCTAAAAAGACAAAGAACAGGTCAGAGGTTGGAAAAATTGGCATGGCTCCCAACGTTAACTTTACAGCTTTTAAATAATTATTAAAACTACCCATTTAAAAATTAAAAAGAATTTTATTTTTTCAAAATATTTGCTATTTTATAATTGACATTCATTAACTTTACTAAAAAATTTAAACCTATTTATTAAATTTCCAAGACGGACTTGAAACCTTTTTCTTAACCAAAATTAATACTTTGAAATTTGCAGTTTAAATTATACTTAATACTTATTGTAATCCGTATTTTTAAATTAAATTCTATTTTTATTTTTTTTATTTTCCAATTTTGTCAGCTTTATTTTTTTCCCTTCTTTACCTTTTTCTTACAAAACCCTAATTTCATTTCTGAAACTAAGCAAAAGTTTATTTTTGCTCATATTAAGAAAAAGAATTAAAGATTCACCTTTGAAGCTCTGTCGTTGCTCTGCAATGGCAGAGAAGAAGCATTAACTCAGAATATTTACAGTGAGGTAAAATTTTGTATTATTCACAGTCAGTGAGGTAAAGCCTTTCATTTTATGCACTTTTTAATCAAATTATTCATTTCTTTGTGAAGATTTTTGTTCTGAAAGGCGATCATTTTGGTTATATGCTCACTGTTTAGCTTAAAAAAAGACTTGATCTTGCAAATTTGAGTGTTCTTATACACTGAGATTTTTAGGGTTTAAGGGATTTGGGGTTTAGTTAAATTTTTTGGTGTCTATGAATGGAAGTAAAAGAAGGGATGAATAGTTCAGGAGGGTTAACAGTAAAAGGGGATGAAGCTCCAGAGAGCTTCAGGATAGTCCCAAGTGGTGAAGCCCCAAATCCGATTAGTGGATCAATGGCTGCAGCAACTACGGATGCGGCGCCGGCCACAGAAGTTAAAAAGAAGAGAGGAAGACCGAGGAAGTACGCAGCAGATGGTAAAGCAAGCACGGCATTGTCACCAATGCCAATATCGGCTTCAATTCCGCTTACCCAAGATTTTTCGGCTTGGAAGCAGAGTAGTAGAGGCCGTTCAACTGACTCTTTTAAGAAGAAACACAAGATAGACTTTGAAAGTTCATCCCCAGGTAGTGACTATATTTTTGCTCGAGGAAGTTGAATATATAGGCTTTAAATTTTAGTCCCTTTTGCTTGTTTACATTGAGATCATAATTTCTTGGTTTTGGATGGTTATTTTTGTTTGTTATTACTAGTCCAAAAAATAGATCTAATTATTCTTATTTTTGCTTAGCCTTATGCTAGGTAATCGTATTTTCTATGGTATTTCTGAGTATTTAATGTGGAAAATGGGACCCTTATCTGCAACAAAACTGTAGATCTGGAATTCATGGTAGTAATGCTCTATAATACTAGCAAAAGGGACTGCTAATTTAGGAGAATTTGCCTGTGTTTAAACTTAGTTTTTTTTTTTTTACAGTGGAGAAAAGGTAGATGTTAGAAGTAAAAGAGAGAAGATTTCAGTATTTGGTATTAGTTATGGCATTTAGAGGTGATGTGACCAGACAGAATATTCTGTCATTTGTCTAATAATTACAAGAGCCCATAAAAGACATGAATGACAATAAACAAATGGGACAAAATAATGATGAGTGAATGATGTAACATGTGTGGATCTGATGCAAAGATTCTCCTATAGAATCTTGACTATTTTCAGTAGGGGTAGAGTTTGATACTATGGCTTGAAGAAAGTTTGCTGACATAGTCGGGCGGTTTGAATCTAAGTAATTTGTCCTGATAATGAGCAAAAGATAATCCGGAGGATAAAAATATTGGACCGCTTCATTTCGTAATGTACGACACATTGAGATTAAATTCTTTAAACACAGATACCATGCATAGTTTTCACTCTTAACATATTCTGAGTATCCTAATTTTTTTTTTGGGGGGGTGGGTGGGGGGGGGGGGTGGAATAGAGAACAGGTTTGCATTTTTAACTTATGGATTTGAATGGTAGATTTGTGTAATCTTATTGTGCTAATTGGCGGACTAAATTACCTATGTACCCAACCAATTGCAGGAAAAAAAAAGAATCCCAGAAACAAGAGGAGATTCAATTGAATGATTATCTTCGTCTTCGTCTTTAATGTCTTTTTTGGGTTAGTTTAATGGTGCACTTGAGTCGTATCGTTGTCTCATGCTTGTTTATTCTAGCGTAGGATGCTGACTTCATTCTTATGTGATTTGTGTGCAACTGGAAGTTTGTGTAAGCAATTTATATGATATCCTTATTTGTAGTTGCAGTGGGGGAGCGGGTAGCTTACTCTGTTGGTGCAAATTTTACTCCTCATGTGATCACAGTTAATACGGGCGAGGTACATGTTTTTGTTAGTTTCAGTTTCCCAATTTTATTAATTTCTTCTTGACATCTGTTCAACTGTCCTTAGTTATACATTTCAACTATGCAGTATTGCCTCTTTATCTAATAATATATCTGCAGTATAACAGGATATATAAATACATATCTTTAGAAATGTTCTAGAGAGGAAGCAACGACAAATTTTCAAGTAAAAACAATCAATGTTGAATCATTTGTTACATTTCCTGGTTATTTGTGAACACAGGGCACTGGCATTGGGTACTAAATACTATAGTCACGAGGCTTTGATTAAAAATATTCCGGTCATTTACCTCCAATTTTCTGAAATGAGTAATAAAAGCTTTCTGGTTTCAGCCCTGAGTAGAACCTTGATTGCCATGTCATCAAACGATTTTGGTAAAACTGCCTAATTAAAAAGGTACTTTTAGTTGTTTTGATAATGACAAAATTAGAAGTTATTCCTGTCAGTTTGACTTGGTTTTTGGCTGGTTATGTTAGAGCCTATATACACCTAATGGTTTCGATGCAGTGTTATAGGGATTGGTTTGTAGAAAAGGGATTGTAGCTGAAGGGGATTGCCAATAAACACTTCTTTTTACTAATATCATTCATATTCTGTAGTTTACATTTTCTTTCAATTTGTTGCTGTTACCCCGTTTTGTTTCACTGAGTCTGTGGTTTCTCTTTCGTACTTTTATCAGGACATCACAATGAAAATCATATCATTTTCTCAACAAGGATCTAGATCGATTTGCATTCTAGCAGCAAATGGTGCAATATCAAATGTTACCCTACATCAGCCTAATTCTTCCGGGGGTACTTTAACCTATGAGGTATGGTCATTATACTAGTAGTTTCTGAGATAAGTGAATGCGACCTGATGCATGCTTTTTTAACACTTAAATTAGATAATTCTAAGCATCACAGCTCCAAGCGTGCCACATATACAAATGAATATTTTGGTGTATGGATAAGGAGAACTTAAAGATCAAGTAAATCTTGGTTTCCAAGTTCTTAAAACTCTAGAGCGTCTTTGTTTTGTATGGTCTCTTTCTCTATCTGAAGCTTATAAACAATTTTGGTGAAGAAAGGGCTTCCCACCACATAACACTCTGGAAAAAGATAAATAACCCGCAATAGAATAATGGACATGCCTTCCTATTTGTTCAAACTGCTTTATGAGATCTGCTGTATGATGTGGATGACTCCTGAATAACAGTTGCATGTTTTCAACAGGGTCTCTTTGAGATTCTTTCTTTAACGGGATCGTTTATGCTAAGCGATAATGGAGTAACGAAAAGCAGATCTGGTGGAATGAGCGTCTCGCTGGCTGGACCAGATGGCCGTGTTCTAGGGGGAGGACTTGCTGGCATGTTAGTAGCAGCTGGTCCTGTGCAGGTTAGTTGCATTATGTTTAACAGTAGAAGAAAAAACTTCACGTATTTTTGCTAGGTTATACATATTGAACAATTTTAGCCTGAGAACCATACAGATTACGATAACTATAAATCACATTCTTCAACATATTGAAGAGGGCACACCATTGGCAATCTTTAGTTTTTCTCCCCAGTTTTTTTATGAAATTTCCAGCATACCTTGTAAAAGGGTTCTCATTGAACAAAATATCTCTTTCCAAAGCGAAGGTTAAATTATCTAATAACCTCAAAATGATTAAACACAGTTATAGTGAACATTCTCAAACATTCATTTATGTCATCTTTTAAATACATGCAAAGTGCCAAAATTGCTGTCATTTGAAGCCATAGCTTGAAATATTTCCCTCACAGGATTTTGGTATACCAGGTTGTTATCGGCAGTTTTGTCCCCGGTCACCAGCAGGAGAAGCAAAAGCCAAAGAAGCAGAAGTTTGAGCATGCAGCGACATACGCTGCTCTTCCCTCACATTCCCTTTCTAATGAAAGAACAGAAGGACCCGCCTACGGTGGGCATAATAAGCCGAATCTAACCTCCTCAGCTTCCTTCCGTGGAGACAACATGATTTCTGCAAATGCCATTCATGCAAAGATTTCTGCCCCGGTAACTATTAATTCTGCAGCTGCTGAATGAGCTGAATGCAAGGACCACAGCTCGTCTAAATGTGAGGTTTCTAGCTGATTATTTACATAGATTTGTTGTGTCATAGATGTATGTTTAGGCTCATCAGTTGTCTTTGACCGATCGTCAAAGTATTTGACTGATTATTGTTACAAGACTACTTAGGTTGTAATTTATGCCAGTTTAACATGAATATTTTTCCTTCTATCTTTAGGTTTTAGGGTAGGATCTATTGCTGGTTGGACCATCCTACCCCTCTGTTGTCATTGTTTTATCAGATATACTCTTTAATGTAGAACTTCAGATGTAGGGAATTTGTGAGTTGCCCCAGTTTTACATCTACTTGCAAAACAATTAATGAGGTAATTTTAATTATAACCGTGAACTGGAGTTGTAACTTTTGTGATCTTAAGAGCACCCCCCCCCCCCCCCAAACCCCCACCTCTTCTTCTTTGTAAAAGGAGGTTCAATAGTAGTTCTTCACTTTTTCTCCAGCATGACTCGAACTTTCGACCTATCAGTTGGAAGTTGTCTTACTCTTTGGGTTGTGCTTCGTTGTTAGATTGAATGTTTGTTGACATCCAGTTTACCGGTATGAGAGAGACCTATTTGTTTCGGTACATTAGTCTGCTATGCATGTTGTAATAATATGCTTATTCTGTTCTAATCTACCTACTGGGATCAATATATAGTTTGAAGATTCTAATTATCAGAATCACCAAATATGCTATAAAGAGATAATGTATAATATTGGATAAAGAGCAGCACGCTTGGTGCACAAGGATCCAAAAACTCGACTCCTATTTTAGTAACATCAACTATTTGGCAATCGTTTTCTTTTTGGATAAATATTTGATAATTATTTTCGTTATGTTAAATTGTTCTCATTAAGTTAAAGTAATAAATAAATAAAACTGGCAAACGGCAATGAATATTTAAGTTATACTTATTTACTATTATTTACAATATTTTGTAATTTCAAACATTTTAGATGCCATATAAACTCAACTTCTTGTGCTTCCTTCACTCTTCGAGCACGAGGCCAAATGGAATAACAGCAATTTCTGTATATGGTTAAAGTTTAGATTTTAGGTACATAATGTTTTCTTTTTCCTTTTTTTTATGGAAATTTTTAATTTGTCATTATCTTAAAGTTTGATTATGAAAGGGATTTAATGAGCCGTAAGTAAAGTCTCGAACCTTATAAATA
>JAOWBF010000027.1:805573-818719 GCA_028566175.1 Vinca major
CACATTAGAGGGTTGAAACTTCTACATTGTGGCTGTCAAAATTTGAACATGCGCACTCCTATACAATCTGTCACTCCCGAACCAACTGAGCTACCTTTGCGGATTAAATTACTACTCTCATACCATAATATGAAAGTAGTGGGGCTTGGCATTGCCCACGACCGTGGATCGAGGGTTCGATACCTGCCTCCTACGTGGGGTTTATTAAATTATGTTCTTCTTGGGTTCTCCTGTGGGGCAGCCTCTCCATGTGAGGTAAAAAAAACTCTCATACCATAATATAAGTTGTTGAAGATATGTATTGAAAATTAAGGAGGCAAAAAATAATGTATTACCTCAATTTTATATTATAAGTCTTTTAGGATATATAACGAAAATTAAGGAAGTATGAAGCAATGTAGTTTGTTAGTCAAAATATCAATATTACTTAATATCATATTTTGACTAATAAATGCTTTATTTTTTGTTATATTAATTTTCTCTAATGTTATAAACGACTTATATTAAGGAATGAAGAATGTATTTTGTTAGGAAAACAATTAATATTACTCTTTTAAATATGACTTATATAACACTAATTTTATTTAAAAGAGTACTATTAATATTTTGATTCAGAAAATACTTTATTTTATTTGTTTGCTTCTGCTATATACTCTAAACAAATTATATTATGGAATAGAGAAAATACTTTCTTATTGGAGGTTAAATGACATAAATGGAACTTTAAGAGGTTAATTCGAATTGAGAACTAGATAAGGCATGTTCCCAAGTTTCATTCTTCGAAGGACTAGAACGTCGTCATTTATTAAATTTGGAAAAAAAAAATGAAATCTGCCGCCGCCGTCGTGGTTCACTATCAACCTCAACTCACTCTAAAAAATCTCAGCAAGCTTTCTCCGCCACAATTTCCCTCTTTTCTCCAGCCATGTAAAAACCCTAGATTTTACTCACTGAATAAATTTCACACATATAAAACCCTTAGGAAATCCTCATTGTTAATGGATTTCCATTTCTCATCAGTTTCATCTGAGCTTTCTCTGCTTCATCCATGGCGATTTTGCTTTCTCCGCGTGCTCTCACGCACTCATTCTTGCCTAAGGAGAAGCATTCCTCCTTCAATTACTGCACACAGCAACCTCGATTCCGACTTGCTTCCTTTTCTGTGAAATTTACAATGTCGTTGCGAGCAAGTGCGAGGTTAGAATCAGGTGAATCGGAGATCGGAAAAGGTCCGGCGATTATCTGGTACAAGCACGATCTTCGCATTGACGATCATCCTGGTCTCCTTGCAGCTTCTCAGCATCGGATGGTTGTGCCTCTTTACGTCTTTGATCATCGCATTCTTTCGCGTATGTTATTCTTCTCTAACTCTTACTTACAGTCTTGCGGACAATTATGTATTATTCGTGTTTCCTAGTGCTTTTCTAGTTGAGCTTCATAGGCAATCAACAGGATAGTTTCCAATTTTGTTAGTTTAACCTGAAGTGCTTGGAAATAAGTGGTGCATTTTAGTTTCTGATAAGTTTAGTGTTTAATGTTTTCACTTGTCAGTAATTTTTCATTCTACAAAGAAGACTTTGTGAAAGTTTGAGTTATTGTTGATAGGAAATCTGATGTGAAGTTTTTTAATTTGATTCTATGCTGCACAAAAGTGGCTTCAATTAGGAACATTAATGTGATGCTCTAAATGAAATGTAGGAGAACAACCATATATATCAATTATTGTACTTGAGATCTTAGACCTTACAAAAAAAATTAAATTACCAACATGAGTTGACCGAAGTGGAAGGAGCTTGGTGTCCCTTAAGAAAGGTCCCGAGTTCGAACCTTGTGGATAGAAAAAACTCTGTTGAGAGCTCTGCCCCGAAAATGATCTAACCGTAGCCATAGGAGCATACCGGATAAGTCGTGGATCGCGGCACGGATACCGGTTGAGTCACAGTCCTTACCAAAAAAATTATTGCACTTGAGAAAAAATTGATCAATGTGAGTCGCCTTACAACAGTATTATGTATACTGGAAGAAAGTACAAGAAAAGAAGAGACCTTGAGATGATAATTGTATTTCTAGGGCACTAATCTAGTGAGTGATGTAGATAAAGTAAAATATCTCCGGTGGTGTGCCTTGTCAAGACTTCTTTTCTTCTTCTTTTCGTTTTTCTTTCCCCATCTGTTTAAATGAATTCCAACTATTTTTTTTAATCTTGTATTATTACATTTTTTAGTGGCAGCATATAGTGAGTACTTTGCATCATAGTAGCAGTTCACTTGATTTTTACGTGTTTTCTGCAGGTCTGTCCGATGAAATACTCGAGCTTCTGCTTTTTGCTTTATATGATCTAAAGAAGTCGCTGAAGGATCAAGGGTCGAACTTGATGATCAGGTTCGGGAACGCAGAAAGTGTGATTGAAGAACTTCTGAAAGAGGTTGCTACACTTATTTACTCATTCTGATATTTAACTGGCCAGGAATGAGAAGAACCTCTGGAGCTCAACTCATTTTATTGAATTCATCACCGAGGATTGGAACAGGTACAGGCTACTAGCATATATGCAGAAGAGGAGGTAGAGTATGAGATGCGCCAAATTCTAGATTCAGTTGAAGAGACTTTGAACTCAGCTGCAGCATCTTCCGCCAAAGAGTGCCCCAGAATGGTACTGTGGAACACTCCATTTTATGATATTAAGGTAAATTTCATTCATTTTTGAACTTTTACTAATCAGTAATAAGGCCTCAATATACTCTCTCATATGTTAATTAATTTTTGCAGAACCTGGATGATCTTCCTGAATCATATGATGATTTCAAGAAACTAAAGTTCCCCGTTGTATCCCCTATTTTGCCTGCAAAATTTCCGGATCCTAAGATGGATTTGACCTGGGGTATGGAATGCTTTGAGTGCCTTTTCCCCTCTCTCCCTCTCTCATGCACTTTTGGTTGCCCGACTGCGATGTATTATAAAAAATGCCATTACATCGGTCCTTGAGATATTTGCTCTGTGAACCAGGTGAACTGCCCACAGTGGGTGATTTGAAGAAGGCTTTGGATAAATCTAAGAGAACATCACAGAATAAGTGGATATCGGTTGAAGGAGAGCAATTTGTGACCAAAAATACCAAAATTGGTAGTTTAAGTAAAGTGGCAGCAAAGAAAAGTGATCAAAATACTTCAAGTAATGAGATAACTCAAAGGAAGAGACCAGAGAGATCAGCATTTGTAACAGAACTAGGGAACTTAGTAGGAGGTGGGACTAGTGTTGTGTTGGATGCTCTGGCTGGATATTTGCGGTATCTGGAGGGTACAGCTCGATATGAGTGGCAGGAGTATGTGCTCGCACCTGAAAATTATTTTTTCCTATAACGGAAGTAATACTCGACTGACATAAGTTCTATAACTATCATTTTAAACTGCTCTATATTTAGAGGAATATCTTTGACTATGATCTAAATCATAATTATCATTTCTTTTCAGAAAATGTTTGAATAGAAATACTTGTAATGACAAGTTTCTAGATTCACCTTCTAACCTTGGCGCTAAAGTTCGTACCATTTAGTTAATAAAAAATTTCTTAGGTTCTTGGCCAAATGGATATTTATTCTAATCCCTAGCATTAACTATATCTGATAATTGGTTACCTGCTAATGTTTCTCAGGGTCCATGGATGAAAGTCATGTATGGCTCTTCACCTAATCGCGACACCTCTTCCTTCCATATCCTTTCCCTTTTAGGCCGACCAATATCTGTTATGGTCTTCAAAGTTTCAATTTTTTGAGCAATTAATTTTGTGAAGAAAACTTCTTAGTTTATACCAATTATACTTAAATGGCCTAGATTTTGCTCATCTTCATTGCAGGGTACATCAAAAACTGCGTGAAACAGAAAGTAGGGAAGGAGCCTCGTTTGGTGCCCTTTTTGGATCTGCCCTTCTCCTGGGAATTGTTTCTAGAAGAAGGGTGCATTATGAAGCAATTAAGTATGAGAAAGAACGAAATGGTGGTTTTTTGTCTCCTTTTGGATACTCAGCAGTATCTATTGCTGCAGCAGTAAACACTGTCTGCTCAATGGAGGTATCTTCTTTATTCTCAAGCACAATGAAGACTTATTGACTTGATTATCTTGTGAAGGATTTAAATGTTTCTACAGGATAGTTTAAGATGCTTATTGAATGTATTGCAAAATTCACCTTGGACGTACTCTAACCCATTCATAGTTTTTTTTTTGTTAGTGGTATTGGCTTTTAGCTTTAAAAGGTCAAAAAGTTGCAGAAGGAATTTGCTGTATTCGGATATGGAGATGGAATGGTTATATAATCCAAGTGAGTTGTGGGAAGGCTTACTCTGTGTTTAGTCATTGTTTTCTTGGTTCACTAATTATTGCTATGATTTCCCTTTGGCAGTACACTGTGGCTGGGTGCGAAGGTTCTGCTGTTCTTCTTGTGCATGGTTTTGGTGCTTTTTTGGAACATTACCGTGACAATATCAGTCAAATAGCTGAAGGGGGGAACCGAGTTTGGGCAATCACACTTCTGGGGTTTGGTAGATCTGAAAAACCAAACATGGTTTACACTGAACTCATGTGGGCTAGATTGGTTAAAGATTTTATAATTGAAGTGGTCGGGGAACCTGTACACCTTGTTGGAAACTCAATTGGAGGTATGTTGGGAACACCCAAAACTACTCGAGGCAAAAGAAATGTTCAGACATTAATGAATAGTTCAAAAACCATACATCCAACACCTACATAGACCTGATTGAGATGCATCTTATCATCTTTAAATTTCATGGGATTATCTTTCTTTATGGCCAGGATATTTTGCTGCTATTGTTGCTGGGATTTGGCCTGATTTAGCCAAATCCGCAATCCTTTTGAACAGTGCTGGCAATATTGTTCCTGGAGACTCTGCGGTCAATTACACTGATGTAAGCATGCTAAATTCTACGAATAGAATTACTTGGCAAATAAACAAATAAAAAATAACCTATGAGTAGAATTTATCCATTGCATCCTTTTGAAGGCCTTTTGGTCCTCCCTTTCCTATCTCTTAAAAAAGCAAGAAAAGAGTGTAGCCTGAAATGCTACTATGCGTGCTAGAAAATGGTTATGTGGTACAATGGCTAATATAAGTACGGTTACCCTTATATGTACCTATTGATGGCATATTTAAAACAAAGAAAAGAAAATTAATATTCTCCTTTAGTCAATCTTCGTGCTTTTCTAAGCATCCCTTTTAGCTCCAAATTCGATACGCAAGTTGCTCTTTGTTTAACATTTTCAGGATAGGCAGACTTCTGGAGCAGCGTGGTTGGGTGCTAGACTCCTGATGCTATACTTGAGGTTGAATATTAGAAACATACTGAAGAATTTCTATCCATCTGTAAGGATGCCTAATCCTCTTAGCATTTACATTTGTTTGATTTTATGCTATGTATTGGTCCTGAACTTCATTCTCTGCAGAAACCAGATCGAGTAGATGATTGGCTTATTAATGAGATGTTGAGAGCAGTATCCTTTGAGGCAATTTGTTCATCTCTTCTACTGTTCTGCTTGCCTTGGATCATCAGTGATTTCCTCCCAAATATAAAAATGTTTCCTACCTATTTCCTGTCTTTTTACGTCCTATGTATATCAGTTTTAAAAGACGTCTACTCGTGCAACTGCTGTGGCCTTAATGAAAAATAGTCACATGACCCAGGAGTTCCGGTGGTTCTGGAATGCATCTTCAGTTTTGATCTCTCGGTTCCTCTTAATTATCTATTTGAAGGATTTGAAAAGAATATTCTATTCATACAGGTCATTCATAAGTATCTTGAATATGAAATCATTGTCTGTTTCAAGTGTCACTTAGTTTTTGATTGGTAAATTTTGATTGTTCTTCCAGGGAATGAGAGATCCATTATCTGACTCTAGGTCTAAGGTTACTATGCTCAAAGAACATTGTAAAGAGATTGCTGTCAGAGAAATAGACGCTGGTGAGTTTAATACAAGCCGATTATTCTGGCTTGTTCTTCTGGTCGAAAATACTAATAGCGACATACTCATTGCTGTGTTTCTATTGATATGCAGGTCATTGTCCCCACGATGAGCATCCGTCAAAAATAAACTCTATCATACAGGAATGGATAGTCTCTGTTGAAGGTAAAGTTTTCTCAGTTAGCTCAGTTAGATAGGTATCAATGCCAGGAAAGGTGGAAAAGTAGAGTTTTCCACTCCACCCTGATCACTTAATGTAATTATTTTGTATCAACATTATCGTATGTTTTTCTTTAATTCATAAGTAGTTGTCAGGTCACATGTGCACGGTTATTCTTCATAGATACTAGATAATATTTTCCAATGGTAACTGGAATGTGCATAAAAAAATTGGTAACTGGAATGAATGCCGGCACACGTAGTGAGGAAAATGAAACTCGTGTCGCCGGTGAAGCGTCTTCCTGATAGGTACTGCTTGCAGCTGGCGCGCACTATGTGCCTCTGCTGGTTCAGATTCTATAATTTGAAACTAATCAAGTGACCACAACTTCCTAATCCAGACTCATTTAAAGTTATATACGCCATGGTAGTGGAACATTGAACCTATTAATTTGATATTTGAAGAGTTACATAAACTTAAGAACTTCGTCTCAATCTGATTGATCTTGTGATCTCATCACCAGTTTATTTCTCCCATCCTCAAAATAGCTCCTAAAAAGTATTGGAGAAAGAAAATCTCTTTATGCCGCCAACTAACACCTTTCTGTAAATCCACTAATATACCAGGAGAGATCCATTCTCCTTTGTTTAACAAATGAAAAGACTTGAATGCTCCAAATATAATAAATACAACTAAACCTAGCTTAGGGTAGGGACTTCATGTATAAAATAAGAGGGAGGAGAGTGCAAGAAGCTAAATGTGGAATGCGAATTCCACTTTCCCCTGCTACCTGCAGTTCTGATGGTGACATGCAATTGATCTCTCTCCTACTTTCACTTTCCTCTTCAGCTATAATCTCTTACTCTCACTAATTATCTTTTTAGTTCCAATTCCTGACTAAGGCTTGTAATATCTGGAACTATGCCACCAGAAAAGTGATTTACAATACCTTTCCCCACAAGATCATTTAGTATATTGGCCGGGTCCTTGGATCCACCATGCTGTAAAAACTTCATTCTCAGAGCAGATCCGGTGGCTAATGAGAGTGGATCCTCCTGACATATCTTTTGCCATATGGCAGCAGCAAAGCATTTGGCGTACAAGTAGCTATAGTAGCCTTTTCAAGAAGGAAAAAGGGAGAAAATATCATTATTAGTATAATAGAAATCGTATCTTGTTGCAGGTCTAGAGAAATAACACCAGCTACGGGAGATTGAAATGAGGAGTTGAAATTTGCCCAGGTAAATCAAATAGTATTTTCCCATGAAGAAGGAAACTCCTTGTAATACTTGGATCTGATCATTATTATGTTCTCTGCTCAGCTCATCAGAGCACCAATAAACATATTTGGTTAAGACTTGAGACAAATCTAGCAACTATAAGAGTAGGAATACCTGCACCATAACTAGCAAGATGACTGAACCGAGTGTGCCAATGGGTCCCGTCCACATGCTTCCAACTGGTAGATTGTCTTTTCAATTCCGCAACAAGGGAAACAGTATCATTAATAGAGGATGGCTGTTCCCCAAAAAGTTTTTGGTCAATCAAAGCATAAAATATCTGAGGAGGAAAAGGGGGTGCATCGGTCATAAACATATACAGATGTTTTTATTAGGCAACAGAAAATTCATTGATATAGTGCCTAGAATGCAAACCTGTCTTTGCAACTCTGTAGCAGAAAACATTTCTTTGGCTCCTCTCATTGATTCCACCAAATCTTCTGGAATTACATCGCCCGTAGAATAATGCCTAGCAAATTTCTTTAGGACTCCAAAATCCCAGGCGTAGTACCTATATGCAAGGACAAATTGAACAATCCGACAGCTAAGTAATGACTTACAAGCTGTATTGCCTAGAATTTAGAGTCAAATATTTTGCTACGATTGTTCTTAAATGAATCAATATTATTATAAAAAAATGTGTACAGCGAACAGATATAAAGGACAATTATTTTCTGAATTTTTAGGAAGACTACATCCACAGTTCACTCACTCGAAGAGATTTGAAGGCCCGAAAAATGTTGGTAATCCTATAAATACATGGATAAACTTTTAACACGATACAAACTGATATGGTAATAGACGGCGAGAATATCATTTAAGCGATAGCGTTCTTGAGAGCAGATAATGAAGAGCATGTCCAAACTCATGAAAAAGTGTCTCTAGTTCCCAATGGTTAAGAGCTGCCGTAGCCGAATTAGATCCTGAGAAGTTGCAAACAAGGGCTACAATCTGTGCGTCATAAAAAAGATGTCAGTTATCATGATTTAGCATCATGAGTACGATAATGTACTCACTAATCAACACATCTTCAATTATCTGCAAACATGTATTTCCAAGGAAGACTGAAGCATCCAAAACATCTGAAGCATTGTTTTCAATACTATCCTACATTTACTACTGAGATCATCTGCAATGTAATTAGACAATTAACACTATAACTTTTCATAATCCTGTCTGCAGTAAAAGGATACTCCATAAACAAAGAAATAGGTAGACAACTAATAGAAGTCCAACACCATTACAATGTAGCTTAAGAATCACGACACAGTACCCAAATTTCATGTATAATTCAGAACATCCATTTGTCTATTGTCAGAAAGTGAACTATAATAAGAGGAGCACTCTACCAACGGTCTGCTCAGGAGGCAGGGTAAAGGATTTTGCCCATTCAGATGTGTACTGGAATTCAAAGTATGTTTTGTTCTATAACTATTCAAAGTTGCACTAAATAGGCAAGTGCAAAACGAATTCAATAATTGAGACTAGCAACATATATCATAAATAAGAGTTCACACTACCCAAGAGGAGTTAATAGAAAGAAAAAAAAAGTCATTAGCAGATAAATAAGAAAAATATCGAATTCAATAATTCAAAAGTGTAGTTACTATAAAATAAAAGGACTAAAGTTGGGTAAAAATGAAGTATAAGGATCGAAGTAGCAAAATCACATTTTCTCGAAAGACGCTTTATGTTGAACTTTCCATTTGAGGACGACTATGAAGATTATCTAATTATAGCAAAGCTTTTATGGAAAATTCTCAATTGTAGCAGAAACTCTAGCTGCTACTTCCCTTGTTCTGCTTAATTCAATTCCTTAAATCTTACACGCACTGAAGGTGTTCGATAAAAGTTCTCTTTGAGCAAAATTGTAATTTCACCAAAGCCCTGAAATGTGGCGCCGATTGGCTTCTTTGTCACCTGTTTTTTCTGCTTCCAAATCTTCTATTCTCAACCAGGTTGAACAACTCTGCCTCTTGATCCTATCTCCTTTTCCTTTCGATTGAATGTTTTTTTTAAAATGTCTGAGCTGTTGATTTGACTTATTTATTAGGATGAGTTATTTTATTTGCTTGTATTTGATATTCAACATAGGTGTCCTTTTGTAGACGCAGGCAGCTTATGGAGCGAGATTTCGGCAGCTATTTAGTACGGAAATTCAGATTCCGGTATTGAATCATATTCTTGCTTCCTGTTCATTTGGCACTGCAGTATCTATAGAATTGATTTCTCAACTTATTTGTTTTTTTTAAATACATGAAGCAATGGAAAACTATTAAAAGTGTTCATATTCGCTAGAAATTATGGCAGGGAGACTGCTTTGCCACAACCTATGGCGTAATTGTTTATTTGTTTTAATTAATAAACGGATGGTGTATTGACAGTATGAGGTAATCTATCTAAATAATTATATAGGAAGTTCTTTAAAGAAAATGAGAACATATTACCATGTTCCTGGTCAACTCATATAATTCATTTTAATGAATGTCTTCTTATACCCGACTAGCAAAATGAGTTTTTATGGATTGAGGTGAATGCTGTAAGGTGGGTTATATCCAAAATTAATATGCAAAATTCATTCAGCATGAAAGCAAAACCTATGCTTATTCATGAAATGTTGAGTTCTGGTTATGATAACTTAAGATGGAAAGAATTCAAGTTCTGTCCATTTTTTGTGCATACATCAGGATGCAATTTTCCGGTCAGGTTGAATCATGAGGAGAGTTTCAATGTTAAACTTCCAATCTTGAATGATATTAATATTAAAAAACAGAAAATTAATATTTTTCATATGTGGCATTGATGATTCATATTGTCATTTTGTATCCTTGTTTGATTGTAGGTAGAAGGTGGGAACTTTCCCAGAGAAACAACTCCGTTCATAAGTTTTGTCTTGGGTAATCAGCTTTTCATCTTTATCAAATATGAACAAATTTAATATCACATAGTAGTATTTTAGATTCTGGTGGGATATAAACTTGTCGATAATCTATTGTATCATCTTCTTTGTACCATCACCTCAGATATGGTTGGTTAAACCAACAACGAGGGCTAGGACATGCTCACTAGATTTCTTGCCCGCGTGCTGTGTAGAAGTGATAAAAACTGGATCATCTTGGATGATGGATTATGATTTTCAAGCTCATATTGATTGGTTGAATGCTTTTGATATTCCTTTTTTCAGGAGGCCCTGGTAGCGGAAAAGGAACTCAATGTAAAAGGATTGTGGAGAACTTTGGTTTTACTCACATAAGTGCGGGAGATTTGTTGAGGGAACAAGTTTCTTCTAAGAGCGAAAATGAGTAATTGGGTTCATTCCTCTGCATTTAATCTTTATTTTTTGTAAACCAAGATTGTCTGAATTTCCTTTAACGACGTTGCCTTATTCCAGTACCATGATTTCTAAAATCATTAACGAGGGACAAATTGTTCCTTCTGAAGTGACTGTCAAACTATTACAGAAGGCAATTGTGTCAAGTCAGAGTGATAAAATTCTGATTGACGGTTTCCCAAGAAGTGAGGAGAACCGTTTGGCATATGAACAAATAGTGAGTGATTTTTGTTCTCGTTGGAAAATGATTTATGAAAACTTTCCTCATTTCAGTTTTGACTATAGTTGCTCTTCATGCCAGAAAATAACCCTATTGTTTAAATTGCTGCCTGTGTAATTCCAGACGTTGGCAAAAAAAATCTTGTTATAACTACTCTGTTGCAATTGTATTAGCAATTCCTATGGGAAAATATCTTACATCTAGAATTTTTTATGCAGATTGGTGCTGAACCAAACATAGTAATTTTCTTTGATTGCCCTGAAGAAGATATGGTGAAGCGAGTACTAAATCGGAAGCAGGTCTCCTTTTTAATCTCAGCTTCTATGGAGGAATGTTGTTATACACATCTCCCTTCACTAGAATGAAACATACAAATAAATTACTGATATTTTAATTTTAGGGGCGAGTTGATGATAACAATGAGACAATGGCAAAACGGATAGAGGTGTTCACAGGCGTAAGTCTTCCCGTAATTGACTACTATTCCAAGAAAGGAAAACTCTACAAGGTATTCGTTCAAGAGATAATCACAAACTCATTATAATTTTTTCTGGAAAGTTACTTATTTTACATTCTTTTTAAATTATTTATTTATGGGGGGAGTGAGACCTATCTATTACCAGAAATGGGGGATTCAAGAAGCGGGAAGGGCATTCGAACTCATGACCTCTACGTCATGAGACCTCAGCCTTAGCACCAAACTTATTTTACAATTATTTTCCTTGAACTTGTATTACTGTATTTGATGTCCATCTTTCTCGTATGTAATTTTTTTTTTCCCTGCCGTGTGT
This sequence comes from Vinca major, assembly GCA_028566175.1. Lineage (NCBI taxonomy): Eukaryota > Viridiplantae > Streptophyta > Magnoliopsida > Gentianales > Apocynaceae > Vinca > Vinca major. The sequence goes on from JAOWBF010000027.1 coordinate 817,325, forward strand.
CATTTAGATTGATCTTGTTCTCCTTCACGTCTTTGCTGAGAGAAGTTTTATCTTGATAGGTGATTAAGTTTAAAACTTACATTCAAGCCAATGAATACAATACATGTAGGAAAGAGAATTGATTTTTTGACCTACGTGTATTGTATTAATTAGTTTTGATGTAACTTTTAAACTTACTCACCTACCAAAATAAAATTTCTCCTTTGCTGAGCCTTATATCTTATCAGTAAAATATATTGCACGTGCAGATTGATGGCACGGGCACAGCAGATGAAGTATTTGAACGAGTTACCAGAGTTTTTGCTGCACTGAAGTATGTTTTTAAATATGTAGGCTGTCTGACGGAGTATTTCATTTTCATTTCCATAAACTTCCTTCCCAACCTCTATTCCGTTAATATTATAAGATATTCAAAATCCATTCAACCTCTTTGCAGGATTAACCGAATCTCTTCCAATGAAATGCCAGTGAAGAGAAACTAATTAAGCTGAAACACTGAGCCTGGGTTAAAGATCCTCCGGCGGCTAAGTTTTTTTTTTTGGTTTTTGTTTTTTAAGAGGAATAAATACCAGACGGTAACCTATTTCCTTTGAAGATACTACTAACCTCACACTGAGGTAATGAGGAAATCTGCTTCTACTTCGCCTTACAGAAGAAATTACATGTATGGACCATTTTAGCTGGAATAACTCTTGTGCGATTGTGCCCATTGAATGCTCTACTTGATATTGAACCATCCGAGATAGTGCATCATTGAAATTTACCACTGGAAACAGAATAACATTACTGTTTCTGTCTGTAATCAATATTCTATTGCAGGAAGATTTACTTTAAAGAGCCTCTTTGGTTTTTTTTTTTTTTTGTTGAAATATTATTAAGCATGAAAATCAGTTGCAATATCTGAATATACTAAAGTAACACACCACTCCTAGCATAGACGGAACTAAAGTAGTAGGATGTAGCCTTCCCTAAGGTTTTAAAAAATGTGTATTTTTCTTTTATAAATATATAAAAAAATGTGTAGTTTTTCCCCTTAAAAATGGTGTAAATTTTAACTTTGCCTCCCAAATATGAAGTTTCTAAAAATCGGGTGAATACAGCAACTCCTGAAAGAATCCTTCATTTTTAAGCTAACGAGAAGAATAGCTGTTTCTTTTGTATGAAAGAATGACTATTAACCCCGAGCTTTGGGGGCAACTGGTTGGAGTTGTCATATGCTTCACCGTTGACGATGGTTCGATTTCCACCATGGACATCGACTCTTGTGGGATTTTCCCGCGGTGGTAGGGCTCCGTGTATAAGAGTAGTATGGGCCAGGCCCTCCCCCGCTAACGATCACGCTACGGGCTAACTGTAAGTCGAGCTCGAATTAATCGCCACGTTATAGGTGGATAT
>JAOWBF010000027.1:818819-828913 GCA_028566175.1 Vinca major
CTCATAGAGTGTAATAAAAACAGGATATCATCCACAAGAGTAGTCCAGTTGATTCGAGAGTGGTAGATTGTATACAAGAACGCAGGTTTGAATCTTGACAGTTGCAGTGGGAAGTTTCAACCCTTTAATATAGGAGTGGCTTCTTGCGGTGGGCTAAGATAATACCTCCTACCAATCGAACCGTTGGATTATCTTAATTTACATCCTCCACGATATCTATCAAATCAGAGCGGTAGAGGTCCTGAGAGCGTAGATATCGCTTTGTGTGTACAATAAAATAGGACATCTCCATTCTTTATCTCTACCGAAGCCTTCAAAAGTCAAAACAGAGGACGCGTTGGAGCAGAGGAGAGACTGCTTCTTTAGAGGTTGAAATTCAGTGAGGAGTCCGATTCATTAATAATGTCACCACTGACAAGAGTAGGTCCCATTATTGGTTAACATTTCGCTTTACTTTTTTATTTTCATAGTGTTAAAGTAAGACGAAGACTTCAAATAACTGTAAACGCAACTTTATATATGTTTTTTTTAACTTTATCAGAGATGGTGGACCTTATAAGAAGGAGATGAATTATTAATCCCCACATAAGAGGAGAGTATCTAACTCGCGAATTCACGGTCGTAGGCAGACTTTATATATATTAGGTTAGAATACCTTTGATAACTTTATATATATTACCTTATCTAACAAAGTTTCTACATAAATCCCTTAAAATTAGTCCACTAAAATATTCTGGATATAAAAACAATGCCATCACTATTAAGAATCTTTTATTTTAATTTATATCTTATTTTTTTATTAATAAGAAATTATTATGAGTTAACTTTTTAATTAAAAACGATAACTTAAAAAAAGTGAAACATTCAAAGAAAATTAACGCATATCATTTTATTATTAATGGAATAGTGAAGACACGATATTATTTTGTTCGGATAATTAGTAATAGCAGTTTCTTCCTTAGAAAAAAAGAGAAAGCAGCAGTTTTTGTTTTTCCTTCTAAATTCCAATATTGCCACTAATAATTTCAATACGTCCCTTTTCCAACAGTTGTCTAGTCATGGATACCCTCTTTTTCTCATTCATTTTGCCTCTTTGATAGGAAAAATTCTGATATAGATCTGGTCTATATGGGGTTGTGGATCACTTGGTTCACAATTAACTACATCACCTCTTTTGGTTTAAAAAAAATTCTCATAAGGCCCCACTTGTTTTTGTTATTTTAATCAAAACTGTGATGTGGCTGAATGTGGACCAAGTCGTCCATGGCCACTTGGTAGGTCTGGTCCATGACAGAATTGATCGTCTTTACTCTCTCAAAAACCCTCAGCAAGCATTTTCCGCCACAATTTCTCTCTTTCCTGCTTTAATTCCGAAATCCAGCAATGTAAAAACCCTAGATTTTACTCCAGCGGAGAAATTTCACACATATAAATTCCCCATTGTTAATGGATTTCCATTTCTCAGTTTCATCTAAGCCTTTTCCTTCTCACTATCGGCTTCGAACTGTAAATCCATGGCGATTTTGCTTTCGACCCGAGTTCTAACGCACTCATTGTTGCCGAAGGAGAAGCATTCCTTCTTAAATTACTGCATACAGCAAAATCGATTCCGCCGTGGTTCCTTTTCTGTGAAAATTTCAATGTCGTTGCGAGCAAGAGCGAGGCTAGAATCAGGTTAACCGGAGATCGGAAAAGGTCCTGGTCTCCTTGCAGCTTCTCAGCATCCGACGCCTGTGCCTCTATACGGTTTTGATCATCGCATTCTTTCGCGTATGTTAAAGCTTTCTCTCACTCTTACATGCACCCGTGCGGACAATTATGTTTTGTTTATGTTGCCTTCTGCTTGTCCAATGTGAGATTTTTTCAATTTTGTTGTATTAAATCGAAGTTCTTCAAAATAGGTAGTGCATTTTTGTATGTGATAACTTTAGTATTTGTCAGTAAACTTTAAGGCTGCCAAAAATTGAAGATTCTAATCATACAGGTAATTCATAAATCATAAGTATCTCGAATATGAAAACATCGTCTTTGTTTCAAGTGTCACTTGGTTTTTGATTGGTGATTTTTTATTGTTCTTCCAGGGAATAAGAGATCCACTATCTGACTCTAGGTCTAAGGTAGCTATGCTCAAAGAACATTGTAAAGGGGTTGTTGTCAGAGAAATAGGTGCTGGTGAGCTTAATGCGAGCCGAGCCGAGCCAATACTCCTGCTTTGTTCTTCTAGTTGAAAATACTAATAGCAACATACTCATTGCTGTGTTTCTGTTGATATTCAAGGTCACTGCCCCCACGATGAGCAGTCTGCTGAAATAAACTCTATCATCCAAGAATGGATAGTTTCCATCGAAGGTAAAGTTTTCTCGGTTAGCTCAGTTAGATAGGTATCATTACCGAGAAAGGGGGAAAACCCGAGTTTCCCACTCCATCTCACTTGTGTAATTATTTTGTATCAACTTCTTCTTTACGTTCACAGTTATTCTTTATAGGTAAACAGTACTCGGGTGTGATGATAGAAAAATGCTGAGCCTATTAATTTAATCTTGGAGGAGTTAATTGAACTTAAGAATTTCTTCAGCTTAACCTGATTGATCTTTGCGATTTAATCACCAGTTTAATTTTCTCTGTTTTTTTCTTTTCGCTAGTGCATATCTCAAAAAGCTTGTAAACACAATTTTGATAGATTTGTTACACCGATTCTCAGAATGGCTCGGAAGTTAAAAGCATTTCAGAAAGAAAATCTCTTCTGCAAATTCAAATATACTGGGAGAGATATCCTAATTTACTATTTTAATACAAATCAAGATACATCATAATTGTAACGCTAGATAGTATTCCTTCAGTCCCAACTATTCATCACAGTTGAATAGGAAAATGGATATTCAATTTGGGATGGAGAGAGTATTACTACCTGCGGGTCAGCTGACTTGACTTTGCCAAAAAGATACAGCAGCTGCAAATTCACTTTTCTCGGCTACCTGCAGGTGTGATGGCAGATTGCCATTGATATCCAGGATCCATATAGGTCTCATCTCTCCTACTTTCATTTCCTCTTCAGCTATGATGGAACTTACTCTGGATAACTATTTTTTAGCTCCAATTCCCTACTAAGGCTTGTAACGTCTGGAACTATACCACCAGAAACGTGATTTATGGTACCTTTCCCCACGAGATCGTTTAGTATATTGGCTGGGTCCTTGGCTCCACCATGCTGTAAAAACTTCATTCTCAGAGCAGACCCGGTGGCTAAAGAGAGTGGATCCTCTTGACATATTTTTTGCCATATAGTGGCAGCAAAGCATTTGGCATACAAGTAGCTATAGTATCCTTCTCAAGAGGGAAAAAAAAAACATTGTTAGTATCATAGCCTTTTCAGCTGATGTGGAAATATGTCTTGGTATGTGCATATCAATTAGAGTCTTTGGAAATATACTAAATCGAGAACCACAATAGCAAACACTCAACAAGGTATGGCTAAGCGGTAGCTTTAGAAGATTGGTAAAACCATATGAATTAATTCTCCTTGAACAAAGTTGAGTGCCACATACATGAGTGATTGATAATGGTCTAGCAAAAGGTTATGCAAATGAGCAAACTTTTGGAAGAGCGACTCAGAAATAGGAGATCGATGTGAGTTGAAGTTTGTCTGGGTCCAAATCCGAGTATTTTCCCATGAAGAAGGAAATTCCTAGTGATACTTGGATCTGATCTTTATTCTGTTCTCTACTATACTCATCAAAGCACAAATAAACATATTTCGCTAAGACAAAGCTAGCAACTATAAGAGTAGGAATACCTGCACCATAACTAGCAAGATGACTGAACCGAGTGTGCCAATGGGTCCCATCCACATGCTTCCAACTGGTAGACTGTCTTTTCAACTCCGCAACAAGGGAAACAGTATCACTGATAGAGGATGGCTGTTCCCCAAAAAGTTTTTGGTCAATCAAGGCATAAAATATCTGAAAAGGAGGGAAAGGGCGCATCAGGCATGAACATACGGGGACATTTTTATTAGGCAGCAGAAATTTCATTTATCTAGTGCATCGAATGCAAACCTGTCTTTGCAACTCTGTAGCGGAAAACATCTTCTTGGCCCCTCTCATTGATTCCACCAAAGCTTCTGGTATTACATCGCCAGTAGAATAATGCCTAGCAAATGTCTTCAGGACTCGAAAATCCCAGGCGTAGTACCTATTGCGAAGACAAATGTTGAACAATCAAACAGCTTAGCAATGACTTCAAGCTGTATTGCCTAGAATTTCATGCTTGTGAATGTACATCATATCATGGTATATATCCAAGTTAATGTAACCAGAGTCAAATATTTTGCTATGAAGCTTCGTTTTGCTCAACTGAACCATTACCATTATCAAAACATAAAATGTGCACAGACAACAGATATAAAGGATAATTAATTTCTGAATTGTTAGGAAGACTAAATCCGTCATTAGGAGATAGATATGAAGATACCACAGTTCACTCACTCGAAGAGATTCGAAGGTGTTTCGGCAAAATCAAGAACGACCCTTGTCCCCGAAAAATGTTGATAATCCTATAAATATATAGATAAACTTTTAACCCAATACAAACCGATATGGTAATAGACGGTAGAATATCATTTAACCAATACCGTTCTTGAGAGCAGCGAATGAAGAGCATGTCCAAACTCATGAAAAAGTGTCTCTAGTTCCCAGTGGTTAAGAGTCACCATAGCCGAATTAGATCCCGAGAAGTTGCATACAAGAGCTACAATCTGTACGTAACCGAAAATATGTCAGTTACCATGATTTAGCATCATGAGTACAATACAGTAATTAGATCATCCACAATGTAATTAGACAATAACAACATAACTATTCATAATCCTGTCTGCAGTAAAAGGATGCTCCAGAAGCAAGAAATAGGTAGACAAGTAATAAAAGTCCTACTCCATTACAATGTAGCTGAAGAATCATGACACAGTACCCAAATATTATGTATAATTCAGAAAATCCATTTGGCTATTGTCAGAAAATGCACTAAATAAGCAAGTGCAAAACAAAAATCATAAGGTTTAAATAATTAATTACCAGATAATTAAAAGAACCATCAGGCAGTGCATTCCTCAAATGTCTTCACGTTTTGATGGCATTATCTAATCATATTTTCCTTTTTTTTGCATGAAATGGAAAATGGAAAAAGCTTCGGTTATTCAACTCTCCACTCACTTTGTTCTGATTTCCTACACTAGCATGCTTTAAACATACATCATCAGCTTCATTCTTGGACCTCTCTTTTTATTCATGAGTCATGATAAGTTGGAGAACTCAACTGTATATTGCAGTGGGAGGAGTTAAAAACAGTTTAAATTTTCAATAGTAAAACAATCAACAACTAAGTATCAAGCCAAACAATGTTGCAGAAGATTCTCATGAATAACATATGAGACAACCCTAAGAAACAGGCGCAAAATAATGGAAGAAGAATACTGTCCACGTACAGGAAGTTGGTATTCAATTTCAGAGATTCGACGACCCCCTTTGATGGCAAAATGAGCACAAATAGGATGTTTATTTCTTCTTGATTTTAGGTCAAGGTATAGGTGCCCTATATCACCCTGCAATTTAGATGTATATTGGTCACTAGAAGGATATATTGATATCAATAACTCGGTGAGCTTCCAATTTATTTTATAAGCAACAAAGCGCTAGAAAGTGTGACAAAACGAGGGGGAATGGAAGGAATTATTCTACAAATGCACCTCATCTGGGTGATGTAGACACATTTTAAGCACGTCTGGATGCCATGATTCACCAGGTGCAAGAGGAATATTCCGAAATGTCACACCAAACAATGACTCGGCCAGAACTTTCAAGCCCTCAATACACTGGGGCAACGGAAAATATTCTGCTACAACCTGAGTGATAAGGAGCAAAATAAGTTTAACTCCAAAATGACTCACTTCAATACTAAGAAATATTTAGAACAAAACCAGCAAAAAGAATTCTAGATGCTATGATGTGTAAAGATAAGTGTTTTTATGAATCAGACATGTATGTAGTTTTGATTACATATCTAGAACAGTGTTTTCTTATGTTGGGTATGAGACGAAATGCACAGAAGGTTTAAATAAAAAATAGTTCTATTCATTCAAAGGTATTTAGGATAGTACTTCACCATATCCATTACTAGATTGCTGACAAAAGAAAAGAGCAAACGGTATTTCAATAAGTTCTTAATATACCCTGGAATCCAAGTTAAAAGCAGAAGACTTCATCAACCCAGTGAAGTATGTCTCATCCCATGGTTCCAAGTCGGCACATGGTTGGCCAATTTGTTCTCTTTTGAAGTTCCGGATAGCCTTAAACTCCTATGTCAAGAACAGTATAATATCAGCCAAAACATAATATACCCTTCAGAAAAGGTAGCACTTGTGTGATGCTAGCTACTACTACCTACCTACAAAATTAACATACCTTGTCAGCCTTGGGTTTGACAATTTCACTTATCTGACACAGAAATGATGTGACAACATCAGGTGATGATGCCATATTTGAGTGCACAGCAAACTCAGCAAAAGAGTTATACCCCATTGTCTGCATATGTATAGCTTACAATATCAAAATTTTGAAAGATTTCCAGTTACGTCTGGTAACATCACAAAAAACAATAAAGATGATGGCAGTTGCAGTGGCTGCTCTTGCCATCAATGGCAGGGCTGCTTCCTTAAGGTTGATTAATGATTATGCTAAATATATCCATTTCGTTATTACCACGAATAATACTTCGTCTCTTTCATTTCACAGAATATAGTATACTCACTCAAAAGTGCAATTATATTCAAAATCAGAAATTCCATCACTTGCACCCAAACAATACTCTACACATCAACAGAAATACACGTTACAGACTTCATCTTACTGCTAATATTGTAGCACGCATAGCATAGCATAACCCATTAAGTCCCCAATAATTGGGGGTATGGGCGGGGATGGACGGGAGACAGACCTAACCTTTGTCAAAAAATGTACAAAGTGGCTGATCCCAGAATACCACTTAAACAGATGCATTGGAAACTAATCTAATATTGTAAAATGAATAAAATTAACCTGAGCAAACTCATGACGGGCTGCAATAAGATTATCAAGAACCTTAAGATTTGCACGTGGTACAGAATTCCCTTGAACATAAGCCATCTTCCTAACCTGGAGATGAGGAAAATATATGGGCAGACATTGTGATTTTGGAATTTTCAAATAAATAAAGGATAAAAAAAAATCATTTTATAAGAATAGTTATACTTTCATGACAAAATGGCTCTGGAGGATATGCAACTCCAGTACAAAAAGATTATCCAAAAATGAGAGTACTCAGTTGAGCAACTTATTTTTAGTTGTCAAAAAGAAAATAGTACATAAAATAAGCATATTTTCTTTATGAGAAGAGATGCACATTTAAATTGCATCTTCGGACCAAACTAGTAGCAAAATCTATACGCTGCAAATCTAACTTTAACACAGAGTTAAGATTCTACCTCAGAGCTTGATGCCCATTGCAGAACAGAGCACAAACTGTTTGGTTCAGTTACGAACCGAAAGCCTTTCTCTTTCTGTTGCTCGGATTCTGCAAATGTACCTGATGAATTGCGGTAGATAGGTTTGACAAGATGGTGCAACTTTTTGGGGATTCGCGATGCTGGAAAGATATCCACATGACCAGGATCAGTGATAATATTTTCATTGAACCTGATAACAAAGAAATACGTATATAATTGTCTTGCAATCCATCAATTAGAACTATATCACTGATAAAAATGAAAACTTTACAAGTATTGGAATGGAAGAGTGGAAAAGCAAACAGAAAAGTTGATTAAGCTATACAATAATCCACTAATTGGGTTGTACAATTAATACACAATCATCATCAATCAATCAACAATATACTTACTCTCTGCCCAACTGAACAATGTCCATATTTAGCTGATTAGCCCGATCCAATTTCTCTGCAATAGTATTGGAGATGCTCAGTTAGTTCATACAAGATAATTAAATACTAAGAATTAGACAGCTGGGAAAGGATAGGTACCAGGGGAAAGATGAATTCCACCCTTCTCAAAATCAAGACGTAGATGTTGAACTGCCCTTTGAGCTTCCTCGGACAACAAATGAGCATCTTGCTCAGCCTTTATCAGCGCATTGTACAGACTGAGATTGGTGTTGAGATACTGCGCATGAAAATAAATGTGCACATCAATTTAACGATTCATCCAATGGAGTGCAAAATCAATGCCTAGAATGAATTGCTTCTGACAACCATTACCATTTATCATGCGAACTATAAAATAACCAAAGTTTGCAACTATGTAACAGAACCAAACTTTCTCTTCGGAAAATCTTCCAAAAAACATCAAGGAGAAAGATCAATTTGTGCAGGCTCATTTAGAACACCTATAGTAAGATGACTTACTGTAAAGCTACCAAGGAAATGTTAATAAAGAGAGTTACCAAGGAATATTTTTTTTTTCTTTTATTTTTCTAGTCAATTGCAAAGAGTTTAGTAATTTAGAGTAACCCGTTGCTGAACTAAAAGCAGGAAATGAAAATTGATAAAATAATAAAAGAACAAAGATGGAAAAAAGAATAACACGAAGAAAGCAAAAGTGAAGCCCATAGTCAATTGTATGGTTGATAAAATGGAGAATGTAATAACACATAAAAAAAACATTGTTCCCAATCTTTGGTGTTTAACTTCAGATCCACCTACTGAAACCAAGCGACTACAAATTATGATTTCCTGCTTTTATTAGCAGACAATCTTATTGATTCCATATTTCACATATTAACTAAGGGACTTAATATGAACTATAAGTTTGAGAAATTTAGACGCCAATAATTTCTCAATGAATTCAGGAAATAAGTCGAGTGAAACCATCAATTCTCTAGTGCTCTCGAACTTTTCTTAACTCATACTTGCTTTCATTCACATATACTCCATTAAGCAAGTTACTAAGTCCTCCTTAATACAATTACAAGGAGAAATAAATGTCATGAAGATGATAAAAGTCGCAAGAGCAACTAGTTCATGGTCACCTCACATGTAGATATTCATTGATTCTCAGAGATGCTTTGCTTGCCTCCTCAACGAATTCCCTTCAATAAATTACATAGGAAACATCAAGATCAATTACAAAAAAAATAATAATAATAATCGAGAAATTATAACTAACCTGTCTGGATGTGTATGCCTGCATAACTCTGCAGAGTCAATTACTGAACACACCTATAATAAAAAAAACAAAAACTTCAGCTATCTCTCAATTAAATTTCACAAAAATACAGCAGCCTCTGATTTTACTAACTCGTGACGTTACATCATAACAAAAAAATCCAGAAAATATAATTAAAACTACTTACTGTGTCGGATATCTCATCCATAGCTCGAATAATGTGAGGAGCAGGCGGCATTCCAGAAATATAAGCCACAAGTTCATTTGACCTAATCATAAACTCCGCGAAATTAGACAAACAAAACACAAAAACCACTCAATTGAAAGTAGAAATCCATTGATTGGCTCAATAAGAGCACAACTAAAAATGCAATACTCGAGCAATCAAACACAGTTATATGCTGCGATTTTTAAAATAATTGGAGATAATTACCTTTCTATGGCATCATCGACGAATCGCTGAAAGCCTTTCGGAGATTTTAAATGGTGGAAGCCGTAGAGGCCGGTTTCTTGTATGAGTGGAACTGATGATGTATGAAAAGAGGAGACGGAGGTAGAGTGGAGGAAGCCGTTTAAGTGTGCCGTCAGTCTGCTGCGGATTAGTGCAGCCATTTTTCCGGCTTCGACGAACGGAACTAGCCAATTTGGTGGTACTCGTCGGAGTAGATTTTTGGCGGCGTCTACTTCCTCAGATATTGAAAATTGATGAGGGGCAAGGAGTGCGATATAACAGGGATACAGTATTTTTAACAGATGACTCCTGAGCGGAAAATTTGAGGATGCGACCAAAAGAAATTGGCTGGTGATATTGCCAAGGCAATTTACCTCCTGCCAAGGCAATTTCAATGCAAATTACAAGCATGCCCTTCATAGTCAATTAATAGATCTT
>JAOWBF010000027.1:842489-852851 GCA_028566175.1 Vinca major
CAGGTTCGGTTTTTCTACTCTTTCACATGTAGGGAAAATCTTTACTTGGTCATGGAGTACTTAAATGGAGGAGATCTATTTTCTCTACTAAAAAATCTAGGATGCTTAGAGGAAGACATGGCACGTACTTATATCGCAGAACTTGTAAGGATGATTGATACCTTGAATCTATACATGGCCACAACTATTCCTTGCTCTTCCTGGAATAATAAATATTTGTTGATATCTTTTGCTCAGGTACTTGCTTTGGAGTATCTCCATTCCCTAAGTGTCATTCACAGAGACTTGAAACCAGACAACTTGTTGATCGGTCCAGATGGTCATATCAAGGTCAACTATTAATAGTCTAGTTCTATAGTTCTGTGTTATGAACCACCAGTATGATATGTTACGACATGCTTTACAATCTGCTTGTTCTTGACATGGGTGGGGAATATTATTTAAGAAAGTTCAACACTGTAGGTAATCCTTTTGCCAAGTTATCTACGAATAAGTTGGCGATGATGTACATAAGTGTATGAACAACTCAGATTAAATATGATTTGATGCAAAGTAGAAAGCCAACGGTGGTTAAGTAATATGTTGGATACACTTTCCCTTTTGATTGCCTCTTTAAGGGCCATGTCAGCTGTGAACTTTCTGTATAAAGTTCAACTATTATATGTCTCTTTGTTTTCATGGTATTGGAAAGTGTAACTAAGGAAGGAAAGGGAGGCAGATAAAAGCCTTCATACTTAGGTATACAATAAGTAGACTAAACAAAGAAGATGAGTCGGTTAGTGACTGATGAACTGTGCTGTTAGAAGATGTTCTAGTCTTAAAAGTGTAAATGGAACCAAGAACTTTCTTTCTGAGTACCAGCATACTCGTTCCAAGACGATTCTAGGAAAAATGTCATTATTTCTAAACAACTACATTTGACTTCGAATTCCATGCTTTGCTTATCCGCTCTATGAAAATTGCTGTATGGTTGGTTTGATTGCAAGATCTAACTTACTGTTCAATCTCTGGTGCTTTAAGCTGGTTGTGGAGAATATTCCTTGATAGGTGGTGGAAAACAAAGCATGGACTCAGATCATCTGAAGGTTTTTCCTTTGGTGATGTAATGAATACTTGTTGGTTTGAGCTGCAGTTTAAGTTGGGTCTGGTGTCATTACATTGTAGTTTGATCCTTATGTATGGATACCCTTTTAGTTATACGGTATAGTAGCTATGCCATCATTACCGAAGTGAAATGTTGATATTCTGTTGGCGAATGTGATAGGAATTCTTTTGTTTCTCTGCTGATGTGGCTATGGTAATTTGTATGTCATCTTTGGCCAATTCTCATCAGCTAATCTTTTTCTTTACAGTTGACAGATTTTGGTCTTTCCAAAGTTGGTCTAATCAACAGCACGGATGACTTATCAGCTCCATCATTGAGCACTACATCTTGTCCTGCTGATGATAAGACAAAAGTATCCGAAAATTCGTCATTTAAAAGAGAGCAGCGGCAAAAGCATGCTGTTGTTGGCACCCCAGACTATTTGGCACCTGAGATACTCCTTGGAATGGGGCATGGTGTGAAATTTATCTGCCATTAAATTCTCATGATCAAAGAATTAATTTATTTTGAAATTTATACTAATGTTGTTTACATGGTTCAACCACTGGAATTCCTATGGTTAATTAATTTCCTGCTCTTCTTTTACAGATAGGACGGCAGATTGGTGGTCTGTGGGGGTTATTCTTTTTGAACTCCTTGTGGGTATTCCACCTTTTAATGCAGAAACTCCACAGGTCTGCTAACTGGCTTTCATTCCTAATTCAGGAATTTCTCTTAATTGTGGTTCATGAGTGACTTCGCGTCTAAAACTGTTTAACTTCTTAAAAACTGAGTTTTAACACCACAATTTGACACTAGATAATTTCATCTTATTTTGAAGTTAAATATCCTTTGGGAATACTATCTATAAAGAGAGGCATAACTCGTGACTGTCTAGCAAAATGAATTAATCTTACATATCGTTGGAGCATAATATGAGGGCATCGGACGTCTATCTTCCATGTATACTATCTTGCTTTTTTTAAGATCCAAATGCTTGCAGGGCATGTGTGAAAGCATGATTTATTATCCCGCTGTGCACCATGAATGTGTATGCTGGAGCAACAAGATAACTGGTGTTTTTGTGCATTGTCTAATACTCCTTTTTCATAATACAAGCCTTTTTAGCTTTCCATATCTTCCCAAAATATATGTCCTTTTCCAACTTTTAATGATACATTTTTAAAATTACTCTTACCCATAATATGGTATAGAGGGAAAGGAAGAGAGAGACTTATTTGGGATAAATTAAATTCCTTAAGGTTATAAAAGGAAATATACTATGTTGGAATACATAGTAGACCTTATATTATGAAACTAAGGGAGTAATTAGAAGCAATTGTTAATGGAGTTGTCCAGGGTTAAATTTAGTAGTTATACATGAGTACTTCATGGATTTTTAACTGCAATGCAAATGTGCAAATGTGCAATAATCCTGTGTGTTTAGTCTGACTTTTAGTTAGTTTATTACCTGATATAGCAGACGCCTTTTATTCTATTATTTTAGTTAATAAATTCTTGGAAATATGCTTATGATTTAATCCCTGCAAATCGGATTACATGTCAGTATTAATGGTTTCCATTTTGTCTCAGCAAATATTCAACAATATAATGAACAAAGACATTCCATGGCCCAGCGTTCCATTGGAAATCAGCTACGATGCATATGATTTAATTAGCAAGTAAGTTTTGTTATTTAGTGCTTACTTTATCAGTAACTATATGCACAGATTTATGAGAAAGCCCTATGTTACTTTGACACACAGATTCGGGAACTTATAGTTACCATGAATCTTGATTAAATTTTATGAGCTATTTGATTTAGTAAATATGTAAGTCGACCTCTCTTTTATTTATTATGTCCCATTGTTTGCTGAATCTCAAGTAGATAAACTTAGAGAAGGGGAAAAAGAAAGAAAAAAATCCAGAAGAGATTGCTTTGTTGTATATATTATATATAAAGTTCTTTCTCCACCTTTCTTTTGTCGTAAATGTATCAACCTGAATTCTAGAAACTATGGTTTATGATTTCTTCAGCATGTCACCAGTGCAACTACTTTGGATCTGCTTCTATTATTTAGTCACTATTTTTCTATGATTTCTGTAGGTTGCTGATTGAGAATCCAGTTCAAAGGTTAGGTGCAACGGGTGCTAAAGAGGTATGTTTCTATATTCCGACTTCAAATTGAAGCAGCAATCTTCAAATCATCCCAAATTTTATCACGTTCTTTTCCAATTTTCTAGGTAAAAAGACATGCTTTTTTCAAAGATATCAACTGGGATACGCTAGCTAGGCAGAAGGTCTGTCTCTTTCACTCTCGCCATGCATACTTTCTACCCGTTGAAGAGTTGCTCATCAATTAAGTTTGGTATATTTACTGTAGTTCTCACTGTCTATAGGCTGCATTTATACCATCAGTTGAACCACACGACACGAGTTACTTTATGAGCCGCTATATTTGGAATCCAGAAACTGAAACTGTCAATGGTGCCAGTGATTTCGATGAATTGTCTGAAACAGGCAGTGCTTCCTACTGCAGCAGTACGCAGAGCAACTTACAGGATGAAGATGTATGCTCTTTATATAGTATCAATTTTCCAATAATGTGAACCACAAAATCCAACATATGACGTAGATTTTAAAAAAAAAATCCAGGAAAAACACTTCTAAATTATTTGTAGACCAGCAAAACTTGCTAGTGGTTCTATTAATTTTTTGTCATCATTATCTCTTTGTTGTTCCTTGAAAGCAGGATGATGAATGTGGTAACCTGGCAGAATTTAGCACTCCAAACCTCAACGTGAAGTACTCATTCAGTAATTTCTCATTTAAGGTGAGCAGGCTATTCGTTGATTTCAGCATTGCGACAGAATCATGTTCTGTTGAGTCCTTTGGAAGCAACTAATCCCCGGAATTTTATTACATTTAAAATCAGAATTTGTCTCAACTCGCTTCTATGAACTATGATTTGTTGGTAAAGAATGCCAAAGAATCGTCAGAAGCTGAGAAATGTAAAGAATCCTCAGAAGCCGAGAAATGATCACTTTTGAGCAAGTTCGAATTCTGTCTCCATACATACAGAAAAAGAAAAGGAACGCTCCTGATTTGAAGATTGTGCATAAAGGAGCTTCTCCAGGTACCATTTCATATCAGTTTATCCTTTTTGATAAAGTAAACTTCCATTTCCTCAAGAGATTTCTATTGATGCAGTGAAGCTCCACACGAATTAGACCATCCTCTTATGCTCTTGGATTCCTTCCTACAGAGAAGTGAACATCTCATGCTGGAATGTAGGCCAGATCTCTCACCTTAACTTGGTGGAATATTATTCATTTATTTTTATTAATTTCTTGGTGGAATGATCTTGCAATCTAGTCTTTCTACCAATTTATACGAGTTTTGGCTCATCTCCAGTTCTTAAAAAAAAAACACTGGACTGAAAGATCCTCCGGTGTAAGATTTTGTAGAAGTTACTATTTTAATGCTATTACTGGTTAGACTCTGTTAGTACAAAATGGCTAATTCTTCATTGATTATACTACTAGAAGATATACTACACTTTTAGAGGAGACCATTCAATTAGTCGAGGAAAATTGTTTTAGTAGTATTACAACATTGTCTGGTAGCTCACAGTTGAAAATTCATTTAACGTAATTCAATGGACGCATCAATTGCTCATCATCCCTATATATACCAAATTAAAGATATGAAAACAGTTTATGGAAGTGAATTTTTATTTTATTTTATTCCAAATTAAAATGTCTAAAAAATAGATAATAGAGTTGACATTTAATTGAGTCAAGATAATAACTCAGATAATATTGAGAAATTTAGGTTCAATGTTCATCAATCTCATCTACTCGTATCTCTTGCTCCCCTTTGAAAATCGAGTTCATAAAACGCTTCAAGGGTTTCCAGGATTCTTGTTGAATTTCATGGTTTATCTTGATACCCAATGTTTCTATGCACAACACAAACAGGTAGGGGGAGAGAGGATCAACGCATAGTCGACTAAAAAAGAAAGATGGTACGCGGCGTGAGCCGCAGGTATTTTTGCTTGATTGGCTCTTCACTTGAACAGTAACTGCCAACCTTCTTCTGTTAGTCGGACGCAATTCATGACACTTGATTTAATAAAGGGGGAAATTAATTCTTGATGGAATGACACTTCCTTTAATAAAGGGAAAGAATAATACTCTTCACTACAGTTGATGTCTCATTTCCTATTCATTTTGTACAAAAATTAGGGTGAAATTTTATTTTGATAACTTATTTTCAAACCAATAAACGTAATACTACACGTTGGCCTAAGAAATCAACTCAAGATAATTCTCTTCCTTTAAATTGATTTGTTATTGTAGTTTCAGTTTGAAAAAAAGTTTTAAAATAATGGTAATTGATAATTTCTCTTGAACCAACTTAAATTACTTTCCTTGCAGATCTATGGAGATCAACAAGGGCCGGACAATCCCAACTTGAATTCAAAAATTCTAAATTTTAAAGTATAATTTTTAGTTTCTTCTTCCTTCCAACATTAGTACATTACAAACAATTATTCTTTATTGTGTTTATCTTCCAACTTACTCAAATTTTGACTCCATATTATATAACTTCATTAATACATAGAAAATAAATTATGTAAATGAGTGAAAAAGTAGACATTCATCACTATTCACTCACGGAAACATAAAAATATATTACATCTAAACATTTCAGACGAGCATAAATGATTTATAATAATAAATTCATATTCATTTATCTTCCGGTGACATGGTAGTCATTTCTAAACATTATTAAGATGAGGACTCAACCTCACATTCATTATGATACTATTTAAGAAGGATGAGTCTGCTGACAGTAGTCATCACCCAAGCGTGCAAATGATCAAGACTTGCATGTATTCACGAGAAGAAGAAGATGATTTTGCTTATGATGAAATAGGAATGGGCTGGATTGATTAAGTGAATGGATCTTTATTGTAATAGGTTCTATTATTAATAAATGGGTCATAGTTGTAAGTGGGTCTGTTTATCTCGCAGAGCCCACAGGCCCAGTCCATCCTGCCTTAGTATAACAGCCTACTAGAACACTTATAAATAGAGTTTAGTTCCCTCTTTTTATAGTTAAGTTTCCATATTAATAAAATCAAGTGAAAATGCCTTTTCTCTTCCTTCTTTCTTTGTTCCTAGTTTGAATTTTAAGATGGTGGTATCAGAGCAAATCTTTCGCAAAGTTTCTGTTTTTTGCTTTTGATTGCTCTTGTGAGTTTTATCGAATGATGATCTGAGTGGTCGATTGCATCCTATCGGTTTAGTTTTGTGAGATTTCAGTTTTTGATTTTGTTTTTTCTGGAGATTTTGTTATGGCTGCTGCTGTTGCTAATAATAGCAAAACCGATGTAGAGGTAGGACATCCATACTACCTGCATCATACTGATAATTCCTCCTTGATCCTTATTCAAAGGACATTGACAGGATCCAATTATCATTCATGGAGGAGATCGATGAGGAGAGCACTTGTCATTAAGGACAAGTTATGTTTCATAGAGGAGGTGCCTGGTTACACACAGCCTAGAAAAGGAAACATAATCTATACTAGCTGGGAAAGAGCTGATCAGACAGTTATGACTTGGATGACTAACACTATGTCACCTACCATAAGCCAAAGTGTTGAGTTCTTCAACACTGCTATGGAGGTTTGGAAAGACTTGGAGAAAAGGTATACCAACTCTAATGCTTTTAGAATTACTGATTTACTAGAAGAGATACATGCACTTAAGCAAGGAACTCAGACTATTGAGGACTATTACACACAATTGAAATGTCTATGGGATAAGTTATTAGCATTAAGGCCTTTACCTACATGCACATGTGGAGGATGAACTGCTATGCAACAATTTATTGAGGCAGATTATGTGATTAGATTTTTAAAAGGATTGAATGAGCAGTTTGTTGAGGTTAAATCACATGTACTTATGACTAAACCAATGCCTGGAATTGAGGAAGCTTTTGGTTTAGCAAAGCAACATGAGGATCAATTGAATTATAAAACTATACAAACTCCTGTACAAATTATGAATATCAAGAGTTAATCTGGAAATAAAAGTGACAATTTTGGTCATCCTTTTGGTGCTGAGAACACTGTAAATGTTATGAAGTCTTATTATAATTCTGGCAGAGGTAGTAATGGTTTTGGTAGAAAGGCTTTGACATGTACTTATTGTGGTGACTTGGGGCACACAATAGATAGGTGTTATAAGAAGTTTGGATATCCTCCTGGTTTTGGATTGAGGAAGGTCTGGAGGCAATTGGAATGGATCTGGATCCACATTAGTCTCCAGAACTGGTAACTCTCAAGGTAGAAGAGGTTTTGGTGATAACAATGTGAAGAGTATCAATAATATGACAGCTTATGGTGATAAGGCAAGTGTTGATACACAAACTGGACATGATAGCAATTTGGCAGGTTTTAACAAAGAGCAGCAGCAGCAACTTATGAAAATGTTCCAGCAAATGTCTACATTTCGCCAAGGATCAGCAAGTCATGTATCTATTGCATTCAGTCCTCAAGTGAACCAGTTTGCTTTGGTTGCAGCAGCAGATCATGGAGGTTTTAATGCTCCAACAACATCATATCATGGAGGTTTTAATGCTCCAACAGGTATAATGTTAAACTCTAAAACTCATACTTGGATAATTGATTCAGGTGCAACTGATCATGTAGTATGCATTGATACTTACTTTGTTGAGTCACATGTAGTCCACAATCTATTCATTAATCTTCCTAATTCTATGATTGTTCCTGTTCTCCTTAAAGGAACAATACAGCTTACTAATTCTCTACTCATGAAAGATGTGTTGTATGTTCCACAATTCAGTCTAAATATTGTTTCCACATCTAAGCTTACCTCTCAAAATGATTGTTGTGTGATAAACTATCATGATCATTGTACTGTACATGACCTATCAACTTGTCAGAAGATTATGACAACTAAGGCTTGGAGAGGATTGTATTTTCTGCTACCTTCTGATCTTCTTTTTCTTTCTAATTCAGTTTCTTCTATTGAGTCTTTTGTTTACAATAATCAAACAGTTGCTCCTTCAGTATCACAAATTCAATACAATGCTGAAGTTAAGGATTTAATTTGGCATTATAGGTTAGGACATTTGTCTTATCCTAGATTACAGCTTATTAAGAATATCTCAGCTGTTGATTGCAGAAATTCAAAAGAATGTACTGTTTGCCCTCTTTCCAAACACCATAAACTTCCCTTCAAACTTAGGACTTCCACTGTTAATAAGCCTTTTGACCTAATGCACATGGATATTTGGGGACCATATAAAGAACCTACTGTTTATGGTCAAAGGTTCTTTCTCACTATTGTAGATGATTTCACCAGATTTACTTAGATATTTCTAATGAAGTGATGTTTCTCAGATTGTTACTTCTTTTTATGCCTTCATTGAGACACAAATTTCTATCAAAATAAAAACAATAAGGACAGACAATGGAGTAGAATTCCTCATGAATTCTTTCTATGCTGAAAAGGGTATACATCATCAAACTTCTTGTGTATACACACCTGAACAAAATAGGTTGGTTGAGAGGAAACATCAGCATCTTTTGAATGTGGCTAGATCTTTAAGGTTTCAATCTAATGTGCCTTTGTCTTATTGGGGATTTTATATCAAACATGCAGCTTATCTTATAAATCTTACTCCTTCTCCCATTATTCAAAACCAGTCACCATATGAAAGGTTGTATAATCAGGTCCCTAACTATGATAACCTTAAGGTTTTTGGATGTTTGAGCTATGCATGTACCATAGAACATGGAAGGAGTAAGTTTGATCCTAGGGGTAAAAGGTGCATTTATCTTGGGCAATCTTCAACCTCAAAAGGTTACATTCTGTTAGATTTTGAGATTAGTCAATTGTTTGTCTCGGCATGTGCTTTTCTTAGAGCATATCTTTCCTTTCATTCCCAATACTGATTTACCTGACTATACCCTTGTGATCTCAGAAACTGTTATTTCTTTTGATGATTTCTTTGCTCCTCATCAAGACATTTCTTCTCCAGTCTCTGAGTTAAAAGATGACCAGGTTCATTTCAGTACTTTCCTTCATTTTGCATCTGATCTTGCTGGTTATTCTGATTTGACTACTGAACAAAATGAGAATAATATACCAGTCAGAACTAAAAATCCACCTGCTTACCTTAAGGATTTTGAATGTCATAATGTCAAATCTTCTTCTCCTCATTCCATTCATCATGTAATATCATATGATAGGTTGCACAAGGACAAAAAATCTTTTGTATGTGGTTTAGATGTTATGCAAGAACCTAGTTCTTACAAGGAAGTTGTGCAACATAAAGTTTGGAGAGATGCTATGCAAACTGAATTGGCTGCCTTGGAGGCAAATTATACTTGGATTTTGACACATTTACCTATAGGAAAAATTGCCATAGGGAATAAATGGGTGTACAAAATCAAGTTTAATTCAGATGGAACTGTTGAAAGATATAAGGCAAGATTGGTAGCTAAAGGCTACACACAACAACCTGGGATAGATTATCTTAGCACCTTCTCACCTATAGCAAAAATGACATCCATCATCACTCTTTTGGCAATTGCAGTAGGGAAAGGATGGTATTTACATCAGCTTGATGTAAATAATGCATTCCTCCATGGAAAGCCTCATGAAGAAATATATATGCAACCTCCATTGGGATATCCTGCAAAGCCTAATCAAGTGTGCAAATTGATCAAAAGCTTGTATGGTCTAAAACAATCAAGTAGGGAATGGAATGCAATGTTGACACATACTTTGATTGCTATGGGATTTAATCAGTCTTGGCATGATTATAGTTTGTTCCTTAAGAAATCTGGGACTACATTCATAGTACTTCTGGTTTATGTTGATGATATAGTATTGACTAGTAACAGTCTTACTGCTATTGCTGAAGTGAAGAAGGTTTTACATGACAAATTTCAGATCAAAGATTTAGGGGGCTTGAAGTTTTTTTTTGGGGTTAGAGATTGTCAGAAATGATGTTGGGATATACTTATCACAAAGAAAGTATGCCTTGGTGTTGTTAGATGGTGAAGGCTTCCATGGAAGTAAACCTATATCTACACCTATTGATTCTCTTGCCAAGTATTCTCACAATGACTCTACATTATACTTTGATGTTTCAGCTTATAGGAGGATCATTGGAAATCTTTTGTACCTTACTTTAACCAGACCAGATTTGTCTTATGCTGTACAACAGCTGAG
>JAOWBF010000027.1:960626-972210 GCA_028566175.1 Vinca major
CACAGGGCCTCGGATATGTTTGAGCCGGCCCTACCGTTCCGCATAGGAGCCGTGGTGGTATTCCGAGAGATACTTTATTACTTTATTGACACATTCAACAAATAATGTGGTCAAATCCGTTGAAATTTAAAATTTTGAGGATTTAAAGTGAGACGTTGCAAAATATCGGGAAAAATGAACCCAAAAGGGTAAAAGTGTAAAAATACAAGCATCTGACCATAGAAAGCTGACCGCCGCAGAGAGACGTCATAACCCTAATAGGCGCCGGAGTGAGTAATCCCCCGTCTTCATCATCACTCCCCCATACACACGATGAATAAACCCTAATTCCTGATTGAGAATAATTATTAAACCTAATATCATTCACTTTTTCTTCCCCTTTCCCCCCAATTATTATTCAAAACCTCCCCCAAAAATCTCAAGGTACGTCACAGAGTTCATTACTCCACACATTCTATAATATAATTAGTTTTTACTACCTCCATTCCTTAATATAAGACTTTCATTACATATTTCGAAAATTAAAGAAGCAAAAATTTGTATGTTTTTTTAATCAAAATATCAATTATTGACATTCAAGTCATATTGATATTTTGACTATATTACTTGAGCTACTTTAATTTTGTCAAAATATCAATATACTTGAATATGAATATCAATAATTGATATTTTGACTGACAAAATACCTTAGTTTTTGTTTGCTTAATTTTCACTATATTAAGAAGTACTTGTTTTGTTTCTACTAGTGGTATTAATTATTTTCAGCTTCATTAATTTTTGTTTTGTCTGTCTCAGTCATGGATGCCCAACGTGCTTTGCTTGATGAACTCATGGGCGCTGGTAAATCTCTCTCGCAAAACTTTTTTTGGATCAATTCGAAGTCTCTGATTGGATTTGGATTTTGGATTTTTTTTTTTGTTTGGGGGGTGGGGGTGGGGGGATATACTTGCTTATGGTACACCTTAGAGGTCTTAAGGAAGTTGACTTAGTTTGCTTTAAAATTTGATGGTGAGTTTTATTGATTCGAAATTTAAAAACCTGCAGTACTTGTTTAGCTATTATTAAAAGGCTTCAAATTTTATGAAATTGGCTGAATTCAGATTTAATGTAGGTTTATTTTGTTGAGATTTGTACCTCTATAGGCAATTGAAGAATGTGTTTGATTCTATTGTTTATTTTATTTTTTCTCAATCAAAGTATTGTATTTTTTAATACATTTCGATTTTTTATTTCTAGCTCGCAATTTGACGGAAGAAGAGAGAAAAGGATACAAGGAAGTTACGTGGGACAGTAAAGAAGTTTGCAGCTTCTTTATGGTTCGGTTTTGTCCTCATGATCTGTTTGTGAACACCCGGAGTGATTTAGGTGAGTTTAAACCTTTTTTTTTGCGGTCTTTACTTGGATGTTTTTTAACTTTGACTGATCAGCCAGCTTAGGGACCACAGGATAGTATCAAGTTCTTGACTCTTGAGATGCATTAGCTTCTTCCGCCTGAGTTAGAAATGTTCGATAATTTATGCTCTCATTAAGCACGTAATTGACAGAAGCTCGTTCTGGTATCCTACATTTAATCCAAATGATTGTATTTTGCTGAAAAGTGATAACTTATGATCTCAAAAAACACGTAGTTGACAGAAGCTCATTCTGTTATCCTACATTTAACAAATATTGCGTTGCGTGTATTTTGCTGAGTATTATTCTTGTTTTACTTCGCTATCAGGTCCGTGCCCCAAAATTCATGATCCAAAGTTGAAGGAAAGGTAATGCCTGATCATGCATTGAAATGGTTCTCATCTCATTCATTATGGGTAATTTTGCACGGTTCCTTACAAGCCGTTGTTTCTGCAGTGTATATCATTTGGATTTTGCTGTTTATTATTTTGCAAAAGTCATATTAATTACTATGATGCTGGATGGTACAAATGGGTTAATGATATGACTTGATGAAACCGACAATTATCTCATACTTGTGTGTGTAACCTATGGGCCATACAATTACTTTTACTTTTGATAGCTTATCACTAATAATTAGTAAAGATGTGAGGAAGCCTAAGGTCGTGCACAATAAACACCATGAGTTGTGCACAATCTCTGTTATGTTGCTTGTGTGTTACAATTATGATTTTGTTACCATTTCCATTGGTGTCGATGGAAAAAATCAGATCAGCATGTTGATGTTTTGTCATGTATTAAAAAACCCCTAAAGAAACCTGGTGATTCAATAAATTGTTATAGCAATAAAGCGTGATTATACCAGCAGCACTACTATAATAGCAGCAGTGTAAAAACCAATTACACGCAGAATATAGAAGGTGGGACTGTTTAAATTACTGTGTCTAGATTGCTATTCATTATTAATTTGCAAAAAAGTTGTGTGGATGTTCTAGGTTTTCCGTTTCCAGTCTAATTTAACATCCCACCATCCAACAATGCATTTCCGCAAATGCATGCTTATATTTCTCTTCACTTAATTGCAATGGGACTAACTGATCAAAGTAGACAAAAGCTCTAGAGCTCCCTGTCACTGTTATGGGCACTTGATTTTTAGCCGTTAAGGATCTCATTGAATGATCAAAATCAGGCAATACGATGCAGTGTTTTTCCTTTTCTTTTCTGTGGTTTAGGTGGCTTAGTTTATAGTTTGTGTACATTAAATTTCCTTCAACAGCCTTTATCTGAGATGTTTCTACCATTATGCTTGAAGTTTATCCTCTTTGTTTTCCAGTTTTGAGTCATCCCCCAGACACGATGCATATGTTCCAAAGTTTGAGGCAGAGCTAGCTCATTTATGTGAGAAGTTGGTAAGTATTCTGATTTAGTTTTAAACGCATTGCCTTCCTGCACTTATATTACTTGGATTATGGAGATTAAAAGCTGCCTTGTGTATTTTTTGTTTGTCATGTGATGATTATAACTTGTTAATAATATTTTGTTTAGGTTATGGACTTGGATAGAAGAGTTAGGCGTGGTCGAGAGCGCCTTGCTCAGGAGGTTGAAGTTCCTCCCCCGCCTCCAATATCAGCAGAAAAATCTGAGCAGTTATCTGTTCTGGAGGAAAAAATTAAGAACCTACTGGAACAAGTGGAGTCTCTTGGTGAGTCCGGAAAAGTCGATGAAGCTGAAGCACTCATGAGAAAGGTTATATCATTACCTGAAATACCCAATTTCTTGGATCCAGTCATTAGTATCTAAACTTATTTGTACCACGTCGCCCATTTTCAGGTGGAAATGCTTAATGTGGAGAAGACAATTTTGACCCAGCAACCTCAACATGATAAAGTTTTGATGATGGCAGTGGAGAAAAAGATGGCTCTTTGTGAAATATGTGGCTCTTTTCTAGTAGCAAATGATGCTGCTGATAGAACTCAATCCCATATCACTGGCAAGCAGCATATGGGATATGGTATGGTCAGAGATTTCCTCACAGAGTACAAGGTGAGTTTCCTCCTATGCTGCAATACAAGTCTTCCTGACCCCTTTCCTCAACCCCTTGTATGCCTATCACCGTTTTTCTCCTCCTTTTTTCTGCCAGGGGAAGTAGGAAAATTTCTTAATATTGACTCGTGATTTGAATAATAGGAAGCTAAGGAGAAAGCAAGGGAAGACGAGAGATTAGCCAGGGAGAAAGAAGCAGAAGAGCGGAGGAAGCAAAGGGAGAAAGAGAGTGAGAGCAGACTTAAAAGAAGTGAGTCAGATGACAGGGACAGGCATCGTAGTCGGGATCGTGATAGTGAACGAGACCGTTATCGAGATAGAGATGGTGAGAGGTCTCGAAATAGGAATGGGAGAGGAAGTCGCGATGGGGGAAGTGGATCAGATTGGAGGAACAGTAGTTCAAGAAATGGAAGGGACAGATACCGTGAACGTGAAAGGAGCAGATCACGTTCTCCCATTAGGCATGGTAACAGGAGGTCATCCAGGAGCCCAGTTCGCCCATATTGAAGATCATGTCAAGAGATGTTTGAGATTTGAAATTGGAAGAGGTAGACATTTTCGATACACATCAGTTCATGAATGTATGCTTTGGTGTCACCTTCTATTGTCATCGTGGATAAAACTGTTTTTTGTTCTCACAGCGTTGTTGAGACTTGTCATCTCCCTATCATCAATATATTTAGAGAGAAAAGGTTGAGGTAGGTATGACTTAACTGCTGTAGTAACTATTTAATTATCTTATTGGGCTTTTTATCTTTTGGATGAACTCATTACTTTACCAAAAAAAAAAAGAGGATCCTCTTTAATGTGTCTCCTTGGAGTTTTGGTTCCCCCTTTCATTTGGGGCTTCTCGAATATTTTCTTATCTAGCTATAGACAGATACTTTATAAATCCACGAGTAGTTCTGCTGCCAAGGGAGATCATGATTTATCCACTGAGGTAACAAGTAAACTTTCATTTTGTCGACCGTCCAATGACTTTCTCACCATGATCAGTTTGGGCTTTATGTTCTATTTGTTTACTCAGATGACGCAGAGGAAATTCTTGCTGTACAATGTTGCGTGTTAATGCATGGTATTGAGCTGATGAATAGGAATCTCAATAGTTTGTCTGTCATAACTTGCAATGATTTATGACAGACAGGTAAACTCCTCTACCTTTGCTATGCGCCTCTCTTCTGTTCACTCTACGAGTTGAACTTTGCAGGCACCATACAGTTGAAAGGCAGCTAATGAAACAATGTAAAAGAAGGAAGCATATAGGGGCAAGGTTATCAATAAGAGTTCTCATTTTGACTAAAAATATTAGACAGAAATGCTGGAATAATCTCTTAGCCATTATGGTAATCCTTTTCTAATCCTTGCTTATCGTTACATTTTTGTAGATAAAAGTTCTAATTTTAGTCTTCTCAGAGGAAAAACGAGTTTCCACCTTTTGAACCATGGAGTCTTAGACCCATTTGGGTTCACTTTCATGCTAATCTCACCCTGTAGCTCAGAGAGGGGTTGGGCAGGTAAATGAATTCTTCTTGCTTGGTTATTTCTGTGGAGACTCTTCTTTTGGTCATCTACTAGTGTTTTTCAAGAGCAAAATGCCAAAGTTCACCACGAGGACTAGATAAGTGAAACTGTAAGAATTCGCCAATAAGGGAAAAGAAAAGGCTTCTTTACCTTGGCACAGCTTTGTACTTGAACCTTTGGGATGCATTAGTTTTAGAACTCTGCATTTGAAGGCATCAATCCTCGTGAAGAAGTATTACTTCCACTTTCCGGAATCTTTGCACAGGGATGGAGTCTGACTCTTCAAACAAACTTAGATATTGCAGCGGTTCATGCTAAGAGGTACACCTAAAATAGCTAATCCTAACACATGTTTTGATTTTCAGATTATGAATATCTTGGTGCCTTTTTTTTTCCCTTCCTTTTCCTGTGCAAGATATCATCATCGTTCAGGCTCACAGTAGTTACTGCTTCTCAAACACAACTTAACCGTTGTTGTGGAAGCCTTTCGTTATGAGATGTTTGGGAATCTTTCTTTGCAAAGGCATATTGCTTATCAGACTCTGTGAATCTCATCATGTCATGCTATAGAGTAGCTAGTAGTGGTCCAAGTTTCTCTAAGATTGCAGAATTGATCGAAGATGCCGGAAGCATACACGCTTGGCTTTCAACAACATGATGGCTGATCAGACTTTGGAAGAGTTATCCTCCTGCTTTGAAATGAATATAAAGGAGTTGCACATAAATTTCTTAGACACTGGTTTTCAACTCGTACAATCATTTATTTAAACAGAACTACTTGTAATTATAAAGATTATGGCCATGTTGGAAGTATTGATTAATTACTTGAAAAAATTATATTATGAACTTGGTTCATGTCCTCACAAACACATTATTGCGATTCAGAATAAACAATTGAAATAAACTCCCTACTATTTAATGACAGTGAATGAATTATATCAGCTACAAAATCCATAACAAAACAATTCGTATTTCTTTCTCGGTGATGGGATTGGTCGAAGTTCTCTGATCATACCAACAAAGCATACTTGCGGGTTGTAAAAATATTGTAAAATGTTCTTTATTGACAACACAACAGTACAATAGATCTTTCTCATTCCTCCACAACGGGCAATACAATCCTAAAACTTGGAAGAGAAACGGAGAGGCCAACGAATTTGAACAATAGATTTAGCATAAACAGGAAAAATATAAGCTAATCTAAATGCCACCATATTAGAAGTCTTCTTGATCACTTGGTAAAACTCAGTATGCAACTGGTTAAATAACATTTCTTGCCGAAGTGTACAAGTCGCCATTTGTATCTTGCTAATGACCATCATGTAAATGTTCAGCTCCAAATTTATGAGTGTGGGGAGTTCTGTTTTAGTTGGTGTTGGAATTTTGGAAACTAGATCATGGGTCTAAACTCACACGCCGCATCTTGCATACAAGATTGGCAGTAGGAAGATCAAGCTGATTTCCTGAATCTGATTTGACGAGATCCTTAAGCTGATCCCTTGGGGTTGAAAGGCAAGTGTGAAAAGTAGAAAGGACTGTAGGAATGGGCATTGAAAGAGCAGAAAGCACATTACTCAAATACTCAATATCAACAGAAAGTTGTTGTGCTCCGCGATCTGTTATATACTGGATCCCCCGTAGTTGTTCCATGTAAAGAGCAGTGGCACCCTCCGCAACCTTCAAGAAAAATGAAGGAAAAAAATTAATTAAGCCGAAGCCTTTAAGAGATCCTTTCTTAGTTACTAAGAAATTCCCATCAGCAACAAACTTCAAGAAAGCTATACATTGAAGTGGATTGGAACTCTAGATCCATAGAAAGAAAAAAACTATTAGATGATTCATAAAACTGAGCGAGTGCTTCCTGGATTCTTGGATTTCTCCCAACTGATAGAGGCTACCTCTTGCACTACCTTTTCTTCCTAAATCAATGAACATGATTAGCGCGGACTGGACAAATATTCATAATGTTTTAGAAACTCTTCAGTGCTTCTAGATGCTGAATGTAAAGGTTTTCCTGCCTACTATAGTTTCCAGAGACACTTCATAGTGGCTGGTCCAGCATTGGTGGAAAGAGTACCGTCATGCTAAGAGAGAAACAAAATATATACTTAGTTACCTTGAACATCCATTCAGTAGCAAAAAACTGGGCTTCATCAGCATTACCATCACTGCTAGAAATGCCGTCTGCAAGTGGCTCTAATTGCTGGGGTAAGGTAAGAAGATACTCCGCGACATTGGTCACATAAGATTGAGGGTATGAACTAAAGTTGGGAAGAGGGAAAGCAGTAGGTTCATCCACTGAAGACCATACAGGCATACGAGACAAATCATTGAAGTATTGCCGTACTTTTGATATAAGGACATCATAGACAAGCTCATTGACAGCGTCTGCAAATGCTGACACGCGTTGAGAAGCAAGCGGAAGTGCATGAAACCGAGGATCTTTAGACTGCATGAAACAGTAACAATTAGTGAAACATCTATCTTATCTGATCCAGAATCTTTTTTATTTAAATACAAATGTGCATAAAGTGTTTCTTGAAAAGGTAATAGATTACCTGCTCCAAAAGGTTGAAAAGTTTCCGAGCCTTCTCCGGGGCATCAGAAAGCCTCACACTTGCCACATCCAAGGCAGCCCTTCCAGCTGTAGACAATTCGCCACTTCTGTCATCATTGGCCACGTGTGAGGGGTTTTGATCAAGACTTGAGCCAAACACTGCAACAGATAAATTAGTACTCAATCTAGCAAGAGTCGCTCTCAGGGAAGCTTCAAATACTGAAGATCTACTAGTTAAACAATCAGCAACGGTAAGGATTTGCAGTGCCCCTTGGACAAACGCCCATTCCTCCTCATTTGATAGAAAGTCAGCCTTACGTGCATGAGAAGCTCCATCCTTTCTGTCTGCTCCACTTTCTTTCTTCAGACCAACTCCATCGGTAGTGACATCCACTCCACAGACAACTCTCAAAGATTTTAGGACTTCTTGCAGGGAGGAAATGTATTGTAACATTATGTCATCAAGTGCAAGAATCAGCTCATCTGCCTCAGAACCACCAGTGAACATAATGCATCTTTCAACAGCTGCTTCAAGAAGTACAATGACCTGTGGGATGGACTCTTCCATTCTTCTAACAGTTTCACTGAGTTCAATTCCCTGGATTCCAACAAAGCGATGAACAGCTCCCCTAAGATCAAGTCCGGCAATCTTGTTGGAAAGGACGACACGCTCCATTTGGCCATACCTGTAAAATAAGCAAACCTGAGTAAGGAAAGTATATAAGAGATCAAATACAAAAGGCCAATGTAAGCGATATTCATAAAACATTTCTTGCAAAATTGATTACTTTCAAGTTTTAACCCAAAAAAGAAAAAGAACAAAGAACTCACACCAATGATCAGCAGAGGAGATTCTTTGTGTGTACAAGTTGTTATACTGTCGGATTACATTATACAAGGAACCTTTTTTACTACCTACTCAGTTTCTTATGCAAGCAGCCTCTAAGCAGTACCAAGTGAAGACAGACATATAGCAAACCCACCTTTGTTTGAATGATTCATAAGGAAGGTATATAGACTTCAGCGTATCCAATAAAACAGGCAGGTCAGCATTGGAAAACAGGTGTTGAATGTTCCTGGCAAAACTTCCCGTTATATTATGCAGTTCTATCAGTGCTTCCAAGTGCTTGGTCTGAACTTTGACACCTTTTGGTATATCTGCTGATAAGATATCTAATACACCTGAAATTGATAATGTAAAAGTTTTATGGTTGATTTTTCATTGTATTTGGTATTTTCCTCAGATAAGTGCCAGATCAGAATATGATCTCCAGCAAATTTTCTGAGTACAATAACGCAAAAGGATAATGTAGTTGCGGTTTACAGGCACCAAGAAGTACCAATAGATATATACGAACCGTATTCATCAGCTTCAAATACAGCATATGGAAAGCAGTAGGAAAAATGATATCACATGAAAAAAAGTTAACTAAATCTTTGATTTAAACTACAAAGAACATAATAAGACTTGGAATAACAGCAAGGTTAAGATCTTATGAAATCGGAGTAAAAAATATGGAAGTTTTATGTAAAATAATTGAAAGAGTTCCAGGCTTCAATCCTTGAAATTTGAACAATGCTAGAAGCCTAATTTGTTACCTTTTGACAGCGCTTTTGTTTCAGGAACAACATCTCCAGTAGCAAGGTTAATACGGGAAACAAAACTTTGACCAACAGCTGCCATAGTTCCACTTAGTAGCTTTGGCACCAACTTTCTATAATCATCTGGAAAAGCAAGCATACACCTGAGATACAAAGTCCAACAAAATGATTAACTTCATACAGATGGACCATGTATGAGTTGTAACCTTAATTTTAAAACTTAAGGGTAACAAGAGAAATGTTTATGTAAAATATGCTATTATCTTAAAATGCTTATCCATAGAAGAGAAATAAAAGTATTAGGTAGGATGGGATAAAAGGAAAAAGAAAGGGACTCATATCATGAAAAATTCACATTGTTTAATTTCTAGAGTGCTGAAGAAATTGCCAAATTCCTTTTAACTACCATTTCACAAACTAGACGAAGAAAAAAGAATGTGGTCGGGAGAAACTCTATTCTGTCATTGCATCATTCTACCCAGCATTTGCAATTCATATTCGATCCGAACTTCTACTGAAAATGCTAGACATAGAAAGAAATGTTCAGCAGAAAGAAGAGAGTTAACTGCAACCTGAAATTCTTTTCTGCTATTGCCTTATTTTCTACCCAGTCTTCATAGACCGTGGTAATGTTGAAGTTGGAGTCAAAATTTCAAACTTATATTGATTGCTCAGATTGGGAAGGTCAACACATGACACTGAAGGAATCATCTCAAAGGTACTATAATAGTATTACCAGAAGCAACACAATAAGACTGTTGACAGGATAAGAAAAAGAATTGAGCTGTACCACTTCCATTCTTGTTCAAGATAGAGTAACAATTCGTCATAGAAATTTGGCAACCAACTTGAGAATGTTATCCGAGTTGCATTAGATTGATAATCATGACTTGAAATCTTTTCTACTTCATTCTTCTCACTTGCAAGTTTACTGGCTTGTTGTCTAAACTCAAAATCTTCCCATAATTTTTTAAGGTGTTTGAGATGGACTTTGGTGTAATGCAGCTCTAGGGAATCGGATTTCTCAATTTTAATAAGAATTTCCCGCATATCTTTGGCAACATCAACCTATCAAAGAGCAAAATAAGGATATATCAAAGTCTAATCAATCAAACATTAACCCAAAAAAAAAAAAAAAAAAAGGAAACCGGCATGCATTCATAAGGGTTCCCACAATACAGTTAGTTAAAGATTTTTTTTTGGCAAAAAGCTGAAGTGGTAAATAAGACTACCTTGCGATTGGTTAATGCATCCGTTAGTCGAGGTTGCACCATTGATTCTAGTCTATCTTCTAATACTTTAAGCTGCTTCCTGACATTAGCAAATTCTGCAACCTGAAAAATTGCTAGATTATTCACAAATCATACTAAAGCAGGAGTTACTATATAGCAAAACAAAAAGGCAGGGTCCTTGCGAATTACTTCCCCAACTGCAGACAAGCATTTTCTCATGTTATGTAAGGTTTCCGCCACTCGCGGAAGATCTCCACTAGCAAATACATCCTCCACTGTGGAACTTAATTGACTTAAACCAGCAGCATCCTGTTCATAATTGAATACGACAATTTGGCACCACCAGACTTTTTACTAACTATTTGATGAACAAAAAAAATGAAAATGTTAAAATCAATTTCTACCTGCAATGTTCCATAAGCAGACTCCATTCTCCGCTTAACAGTATCAATTTTAGCAAGTGTAGCTATCGATTCAGCAGATGATCCCTCTGCCTATTATAGAAATCTATCATTAATTCAAAATTTCCCAACCCTAATTTATCAATTTCAGTAATTAGTATAACTTGAATTGCGAATTGAGTAATAACCTTGATGATCTTTTGGAGGATGGAAGCGACAGTGGAGCGGAGGGAGAGTGCGTCATCTCGGAGACGAATGACGTCACGAGTGGCTCGGGGAACTCGGAGAAGTGCTCCGGCGCTCTGTTCTTCGAGAGAGGCGTCGATCTCTTCATACACCATCTGAAGCTTCATTTCCAGATCCACCAGGTGCTTGTCTAGAGGATCCTCCGGATGCCGTGACTGGCACGCTGCATTTATCCATTTCTTGGGATCGAATTTCTCGTCGGAGAATGAGCTTAAATCTATCATCATCTTGGTTTATCACGGCGTCGCCACCGCTCAGTTTTTTTTCCTTCTGGTACTCCTTTTGCTTCAAGTCAGTTAAATTGCAAAAGTTGAGTTAAATTTCTTTATTGCCCCTGAAACTTTTAAGAAAATTCAATTGACCTCTAAACTCGATGGAAATTGTCATTGAACCCCTCTTCTGAAACTTCATCCGTCGAAAACATATTCCTTTTTTATTTGAGTGGGAATTGCTTTTTTTCTCATTTTCTTTCTTTTGAAAATTCTAAATTGTGAGTCAATAACTCAAGTTTTAATTTATTATATTACTCAATTGATTTTCATTTTCATCTTCTATTTTAGTTTGACAAATGTTAATTTGTTATGTGGGAA
>JAOWBF010000027.1:1072112-1082137 GCA_028566175.1 Vinca major
GTAATTGTCTTTTTTATGCGTTTAACAGTTTACGATATTTTTGTGTGGACAATTTGGGAGGTAGTATAAAATATATGTTTTTATCTAGTATTTACAATATTGAAATAATGTTTATATTACAAAATTGTATACAAATTTAATTGATGAGAATTTTTGCAAAAATAGAGCGTCTCGCGTCCTTGAGGCGTGCGCCTCGAACCATCGCCTCGCGCCTCATCGCCTCGGTTCGCCTCGCGCCTTTTAAAACTAAGATTGCCTTCACATAAAAACATAATTCTACTATTGCAAGTGTTTGGTGTGTACCTTTATTTTTATTTTACTGTTTCTGTATTTTAAACATTATGCGAATTCCACAATTTCATGTTATCTTACAACGTTATGAAAGGACTAAAGCTCATTATAAATGGTATCTGTTGATCTTTTCGGTACAAAAGTTCAATGCTTCCAAGTGTATGCTTCAGGAGACAAGTATGAGGCTTAACTATTTTTATAGTCTTTTTCTTACCGAGAACTTAACAGGGAGATGGGTATGGGCCCTGCCTCCATACTAAAATCAGGCAAACTGCATTGGCTGCATAGTGGACTCAATTTTCGGGAGGAAACCCATGATGTCCACCTAAGAACATGCAATGTCTGCCTCTTGCCACTGGGTTTGAATTTTTTTTTCATGTGTTTACTTTGTGCTCGAGAGATTTTCTGGTAATATAAAGTCCGCCAGAACAACCTGTTTTAGCAACCCCAAACCTATGGTGTCTGCATTATGAATAAACATTAAATAGATGTTCTTTGTAGTGGTCTTCTGCTGCTTACAATCACAGCTCTGTCTTATCATTCGGCAGCCAAGAAAGTCTTCGTGCAATTCCTTCAAAACTCATGCGCCCTTCTTTTGGACTTTGATTCTTTGACTTTGTTGCGGAAGAGTGATTTAGATCTATTCAAATTGGTTAATTGTGAACTATTTTATTTGATTTTCTTTACCAGTTTGTTCAGTATGGATGGAGACTTTGCACCAATGGCTGAGCTTGTGAAGCTGCGAAGTATACATGAATTTTTGTTGGTGATAGATGATGTAAGTATCTTTTGTCTTTACATGTAATTTAACTGTCAGAAGTTTTTCTTCATATGCTTTGTTTCTTTGGTTGTTGGATGCATCTCAGAAGTTGAGTCTTCCTCCTAGCTCTAATATTTGTATGACCACCGTGGCCGTCTCCTATGGAGTACTTGTGCTAGGGAATTAGTTATACATCTCGTAATGATCCTGTTTGATCATATGCATGACGGAGATTTAGACTCTATTGTATTCATTTTGGTCGGACGTTGTCCTAAAAGCACTTACGGAGAATTATTTTTGCTCTATCCAGGCTCATGGAACATTAGTTTGCGGCAGAACAGGTGGTGGTGCTGCTGAGATTTTCGATTGTGAAAATATGGTCGACATATGTATCGGCACCCTGAGTAAGGCTGCAGGTTGCCACGGTGGATTTATAGCATGCAGGTAGATTTTGTGAACTACTGCAGGTGCGTGGAGACTGATTAGAATCTTCATGCACTTCTTTTCTTCCTTATAAGTAGCAGCCTGCTGGTCTGAAGGCTGAATGAACTCCACATTCTTGTTTATTCTGTTTGCAAGCATAAATTTCCATCCTTTGTAACTTAACATTTATGTTAAAATTGTTAAAACCTTGAAGTCCTTCAAGGGAAAAAAGTTCAAACACTGAACTGTTCTTGCTTTTCTAATTTACTCCCCCAGCCCATAATTGAATGTCCGGTTGTCTGTACAAAATGATTTGGAAAGTGCACACTCTATTCCGGACGGAGAGAGTACTACTTTTAAAACCTTTGGAAGGAAAAGAGGGAATGCCTTTTCCTTTACCTTGAATCAAAATTTACGTTTACTAGGACAATATTTTAAAGAAATTTGGTAGATGAAAATGGTAAAAACCTTTAGATGGAGCACTTAAGTTTTTTTGGCATTGACAATATCTAAAATGAGTTAAATAGGGCATGTATATTTTATAACGGCGCTTATAATGTCATTTTTATCAACACGATAACAGTTAAAAATCCTAAATGAACAGCAAAAGATGGAAACAACTCATACAGTCAAGGGGTCGCTCGTTCATATTTTCAACTTCTTCACCAGTGCCAATTGTTGCAGCAGCACATGGTAAGCTTTAGTTGATTTTTCTTTTTTTCTTTAAGCATTTTATGGACGTTGTGAAATACTGCAGTGTCCGGTTTAAATTCAACTGCAAATGCAGATAAACTCTAGCCTAGTATAAGAAGTTTGTTAGGTTATTCTTATCTGAAGTAATATGTTACCTCCTCATTACTTGATCCATTTTGCTCATGTAGGTTTCGTCATGGGGTTCATTCAAGTTAATTAAGGAAGTTATGAATGTTTATTGTTGTTGCCTTAGCTTCTGTATTTCATGTAGCTCTCGTTTTCCCC
This sequence comes from Vinca major, assembly GCA_028566175.1. Lineage (NCBI taxonomy): Eukaryota > Viridiplantae > Streptophyta > Magnoliopsida > Gentianales > Apocynaceae > Vinca > Vinca major. Next base: position 1,074,565 of record JAOWBF010000027.1, read on the forward strand.
CTACAGCTGCTGTTATTGTAGCTAGGAAGGAGACATGGCGTAGAAAGGCTATTTGGAACAGGGTTACACAATTTCGGGCTATGACAGGGATTCCTATTACGAGCCCCATTGTTTCCCTTGTAGTAGGTAGTGAACAGAAGGCTCTCGAAGCAAGCCGGTAATCCGTCCCCTCTAATCTATGTCATTATCTGCGCGTGCGTGTGTACTTAACTCATTGTGTTTGTTGGATTAAGATGATATGCGGATGTTGACTATACTTATCTTGATGGATCAGGCATCTTCTAGAATGTGGTTATCATGTAACTGCTATAAGGCCCCCGACTGTGCCTCCAAACTCATGCAGGTTTGTAGCATTCATTATCCTTGAGTTAATATAACTTATTTTTCCTTCTGCATCATAGTGTGGTTTGTTTTACAACTCACCAACCTGTATACATTATGCCAAAGGAAAAGAGGAAAAAAACTGAATATGAAAAGGGTAAAAAAAGAAACAAGAAAAAACTTTACACGGTTGGGTTTGGTTCGTTGGTTGTGAACTACCAATGTAAAAAGGTATTTTTTGTAGGTTGAGGATTGCTCTAAGTGCAGCTCATACACCGGATGATTTGAGGAAGTTTGTGAATGCATTGTCTCAATGCATCAACTTGCAGAAGATGGGATTTTATTGCACAAATTATTCAGCAAAATTGTGATCATTTATTGGATTTATTTAAGTCACAGTTTTGCTTGCGATCATGCATCAGTTTGTCATTTGGTTTATTTGTTTAATAAAACGTAATGAAGCTTGATTTCTTAAAAGGATCTAGTCAAGATGCGCCAGTGCAGGTATTAACATGTTTAAATTTTCCCCAACTCTCGTGTTCATTTGTTTAGCTTTAGTGGTAAATTTGCTAGCTGAAAATTATGAAACTGTGGACTGTGATCCCAAACATTTGGATCTGCCCAAAGAAGAAAACAATAAAGAGAATTTCAGAAATCAATAGCTTATTAGTAATGAATGAAGACTTGAAACAGATTATATATTATGATAAGGTCCAGCAAAAGATTATTAGGTGGAACTAGTATATTTCAGTGGAGTTTCCATCACCAAAACGTAATTAAAAGACTATTAATAAGCTAAAAGGACAGTGGAGTTCAAGGGACCAAAATTAGGGGAGTGCTTCAAGTCAGCCGTGACTGGACTCATCGGAGGCAGAGTTGGCACTGGCAGTGGCCAAAGCAAGCCAATTTCCCACTTGGGTGGACATGCAAGAGGGGGTCGAGGAACAATTCTCTGCTGCCTCCGAGGTGAAACTCCCAGCACTTGTCAGGGCATTCCATGGTTCATTAATCATCTTCCTCCTCGCTAGCGTGTCAGGAACCAACTGCAGGACAAGAAAGCTAAGTTAATAATCCATTGTCAATTGGAAAAATCTCTTAAAAAGATATAGGTGACTGCATTGACATCATTAATTGAGGAGATACTTACATGGGGGGTCACAGTAGTAGTAGTGATAGTCTTTTGTTGTGAAGGCGGGGTTTCAATGAATCCTTGATCAATAGGATTAGAATTAGGAATGTCATTTAGGTTAAGGCCGCTCTTGTTTGTTGTAGTAGTAGTTGTGGTAGTGGTGGAGTAACCATGATCATTAGACAAGGTTGAGACTGTGACGGTAACAGCTCGCCTTTCAGGTATTGGCTTCACCGGCGAAGGTGGTTGTTGTTGTTGGTGGTGGTAAGGCAGGGGAGGTGGAACCAAGGCATTGGAGGAAGAGACAGAGGGTGGGGTTGGGACCATAAGGAGATCCTCAACCTGAGGGGGCAACCCGTTGTTGGTAGCATTGCGGGCCATGCTTGGCCAAAGGAAAGTCCCTTGGGGCTTGCAGATCCTGAACCCACTCTTCAGCCTTTCTATCTTCTCTGCTTTTTTCTCTGTTGCCACTGCTATTGCCTTTGTCTTTTCTTCTTTTCTTTTTTCTGATGACCCTTCCCGTACTTCTTCTTGCTCTTTCTTTTGCTTTTTCTCTTTTTCAGCACTGGACTTCTTTGACGCTATTAATGCCCTCTCTGACCTTGTTTCCTCTTCCCCCTTGCTCACCAGCTTCTTTATCTCTTGCTGCATTACCCCATCAAATTCACATAATTATCATCAACATCACCCACTTGTTCAGTATTTTAGTTTAAAGATGTTGGTAATTATGTGAATTGAACATGCAATCTCAACACTAATCTTTACCAACATCTTTAAACTAAAATACTGAACAAGTGGTGCTCTTTTGACCCGTTACCGGTATATATCCAAGTATGACAAATTCCTTCTTCAAAACAAGGATTTTCCTAGACCACATGCTATCAACAAATGCATGTTCCAATTAGCACAACGAGACAAGCCTAGCAATAATTAAATTAGCTATTCTAAGTTTTATTCCAGTCAAAAGAAAAAGGAAAAAAGTGTAGCTGAATGGATTATGGTACATCATAAATGCTATTGTTTGGTAGGCAAATAACTAGCAAATGAATTACATGTCCAATTCTTACCCCCAAAAAATAAATAAATAGAAATCCACATACTAAAACAAAAAAGATTTCAAACTACCGAAAGAAGAAAAAAGTCATCCTTGTAAAAGGCTCATAAATGACTTGAAAGAATCAGTGGTATTACCTCTATTCCTTTCACATAATCTGATATGACCATGAGTTGCTCCTCGTACTTAACCTGTTCCAGAATTAGAAAAATCATTGTTAAGAAGCAGATTAAGTAGATAAACAGTTATTTCATACTACGAGTGTACGACTCTTGTAACTCTATGGAGTATTACCATTGAAGGAGATAATTTTGTGAGGCTGGCCTTTGAAAAATCTAATGAAGTCCTTAGCTCAACCAACTCTTGACTGATGCAAGAAGGACTAGATAGAGCCCCAGCAGCTTCATTTTCCTTATTATGCTTCTTACTGGATACAAGCAGCTCGATTTCTCTACATATCACAAAAGGGGTAAAGTCAGAAAAGAGAAACTGACATTTATTCCAAGTACTATTAAACAATTAATTAGCACGACCTCAGACGTTCAACAAAGAAATATGTAACCATTGACGCTTTACCTTCTAAGCTCCGCCATTTCTTCCTCATATTGCTGTCTAGGAACCATCTCCTCAGCATTTCTGTTTTGAAATTATTAACATCTCATGAGGATTATGAAACTTTAAAACCTAACAGAAAAGTTGGACTAATTAAATCAGCATGCAGCATCACTGCTAATTATCAAATTAACCTTTTAAGTTTGGAAATCTCCTCCTTCAACCCCCTCAACTCCTTAGCACAGATGGGATCCTGAGTGGGGCAATCACCAGGCTTCCATCCAGGAGGTGGAATCCAATAGGGATCATTTACTCCAGCCTCCTTTCTAATATTAACAAGATCAGCACTCTCCAACCAGTATTCCATTGCCCCATCCGCATTGTGCCGCCTACGGAACCGCTCTGCGCCACCAGGTGCAATCTTACCTGCCATGTGCTTAAGGAGGTGATCTAGTAGTCCTGTATCGCCAATCCTCTTCCGAGCCTCTGTCCTCAAATTAGGGCGTAGGATTGGCTTAGTAGCTGTAGCTCCCTTGGCCTTCATCACTTCCAAAAGGTTCTCTGTTGCGACCTGGTACCTGCAGAGTACATATATTGACAGGTCAATTACAGTCAATACTGATTATTATTATTCATAAACGAGGACAAAGATGGTGTGGGAAGTCATTGAACTTTTTACCTCTCAGCAGACCACCTATCTTTGGGGTTGTCGAGGACTAATAGTTCCCTGCATTTATTTCTGCCCTTGTTGCCGTGAGTCTTCTTTTGCCTTTTCTTCTCATATTTCACTTTCTTTGACCTTTGTTTAGGACTTCTGTTTCTCAGCTTATACCTCTTTCTCTTGAGGTTTTCTTTGGTCTCTTCCATTACATTTTCTTCTTGTTCTTCAGTATCCTCGTCTTCCTTGTCATCTTCTTCTTCTTCTTCTTCTTCATCGTCTACCTCTTCTTCCTCTTCATCTTTTACGCCATCATTATCATCTTCATCTTCCTCTAATAATTGCCTTTGGCTTGATAACCTCTCTCGTTCCTTTGGAAAAACTTGAAGAAGGCTGCACGTTTATCTTCTCTTGGTGCTTTTCCAGAAACATGACTTGTCGCCTAATACCCCAACCAACCATCCCTTTGCACTTGAGCTCCGATAAGCAGATTCCCTTTTCCGATCCACCATCTTCTTCCATCACTTCAACTGAAGCCGCTTTCACCAACCAGAAACCCTCCAAATGCTTCTTCTCTGCAAATTCACGAGAAGGAATCTGCCGAAGTAGCACCTTGGCTGCGAGCACTGTACCCATTACGAACTTGTCATCAAGCTCCGGATACATCTCTGTACTGCTGTTGCTGAAGTATGACTCCAGAGACTCCATGCTAGGAAATCGTACACCCACATTCAACTGGGTTTTCTCGCTCACCTAAACATGAAATTCAATAGATTAGAAACTCTATGACAGACGAGGGTTTGGAAAAAGTAAAATCTCTATGCATGTTTGTTGTAACAGTTTAGTATTTCTGAATCAGTAGTCACCATGACAACCCTGATGGACCTCAAATGAGCTGGGGTTCTTGGGGGTAAGTGACTGTGATCAATCTCGTAGACAGAACCCACTTTGACCATTTCAATTCTGCTGGTGAATTGAGAATCCGTGGGTAGAACTTCCCCATCTGCATCTGCAATACCCCAAATGAGAGTGATTAGTGACCATCTTTTCCAAACTTTTTTCAAAACCATAATATTGCTACAGCTTTTCAGTTTCAGAATTACGAAATGACCAGGAATGGTGTCGACAAGGGAAAAATCTGGAAAATAGTACACAAGCTTAGTTATGGAGTACCGTTGAGCTGGAAGGAGCAGCGGGAGGATGCAGGAGGTGGAACATAATCGTGTCTGGTCAAATGAGGAGTTCCTGCGGCGCTTATGCTCTTCTGTTCTGGCGTTTTTGTGTACTCCATTTCCTGAAAAAAGACAAAACAAAGAACTACTCAGGAAACACTCGTTCACAGCAACAACGCTCTTCCAGTTTTCTCTCTCTTTCATCACAAAAAACAAGTCCATGTGTATACAGAGTGAATAATTTAAACAATAAATCGTAATGTTAATATAATTTCTGAAGTGAAATTATATGCTTAATCTTGAGGTTTAATTATTACTACTTGTTAACCCATCCATGCGCTTAATTTGGGTTAGCATTTCACAATCATAAACATCATCAACATCACAAAAGATTTCATTATCATGTTGTTTCTGAATAAGCGGCTACACACAGACACATACACGCCTCGTCCTTGAAAGCAACAGAAATCACATAATGAAAGATACTCTCTTTTTTCCCTGGCGCGTGACTATGACTACCAGTGGTGAAGGCGCGTGGGAAGCTTGGGTGACAAGAAAAGATGGGAATCACGGAATGAATGAAATCAGAATGAACATGGATGAAATCTAAAAAAAATATCCAGAGGAAGAAAATATTCATTACGCCATATATGCACTCACTGAATGAGAAAGAGAAAGAGTTTTGTGTTTATTTGCTTACGATATTAGGTTGTTTGTCCTTTTTGTATCGTCTTCGGTGATAGGTTTCCATGCTGTGTTGAATTTGAAAATAAAAATCCATAAAAATACAAATCGAATCATTAGCAAAACAAATTTTAGCGAAATAAAAATGAAGATTTAATCTTCAATGCTTGAGAGAAGAAGAAATTAATGGAAATGATAGATGAGTATTATAAGCAGATAGTACTGTTATTAGCTAGCTAGGGTTTTCGAAAAAGGTGGGAAGTGTCTGAGACTGAAAGACTTCCAACTTCCATGTATGGCAACGCGATCAATATTTTCGGAAAGTAGAAAACACAGATATGGAAAACCAAGCAAATAGGTTCAAAAAATTCAAACACGGATACATCTCTTGCATTCTATTAATTAGTACATACGGCCTTTTGATTGCCAGTAGATTCAACAAAACAAAAGGCAGATTTTGACCGAAAAATAAGAAAGAAGATCATAAAACAACAGATTCAACCAAAAGGAAACACAAATTTATACCAACCACAAAGCAATATAAAACCCTGGCCAAACTTTTTACGCTAAAAAAAAACCGAACATAAACCGTGGCGTAGTAAAATTATATTCTCAACAAAAGAACTTGATCCATAGAACTCGAACATACGTACCTTTCGAAATATAAACCCTAGATAGTAAAAAATCCAGTGAAAAATCGCAGATGAAGCGATGAAAATGAAGAAAACAAGCTATATAATAGCTTTGAAAACAACTCTTTCTAAGAATCAATGGATATTTCTCCTTCTTCTTTCCGATGATCAGAATCTTCTGGAGTTTTTAGAGAGAGAAACTGGAAATGAAAAAATGTGAAGAGAGTTGAGGTCTGAGAGTGCTTTATACAATGGCACTACTCAACTGAAAATTTTGTTACTGTGTCAGTTAAGAGGAAGATCAAGCCCTCAGCTAAAATTACGTGCTGCTGTTGTCCACGTGGCATACAGCTGAGATCGTTTGTGGTCCTTTGATTTGTGAGATTACGGAAACACCCCTATCGTAAAAGAATCACAAAATAACCATGCAAAGCTATATAGACTTGGGGAAGGAATATTTGTAGTGTTTTTACACGGGTACAGTAATTAATGCAATTCACGTACAGTAATTAATGGGAGCACTTGCGTTTTCAGTAGTTTTTTTTTGCCAAATAAAAATTTACTCGTTAATCATAAAATAACGAAGTCCATTACAATTGCAAAATAAAACAAAAATGGTATAGACACCATGATAAAAGATAAAAGTCCACATCTCAAATTAGGTAAACACAAAAATAGTAGAAAAAATAAATACATAATAAAATTCTTCGCAGCAGCTACTCCAAGATCTTGTAACAACAGTAGAAAACTCAATTTCAACACATTTATTAGAAATCAGCAATCTACGAGACAATGAGCGTATCAACCGTCTCATAGATTATCTCGGAAAGATGAGAAAGGGTCCCGAACAACCCGAGTTTAAAAATAAACTGATTTTGAAGTATTTGAAGTAGGTCTTGCATCTGAATTTTCAATAATAATGTCTTGAAAATTTTTCATCACAATTTATGACAAAAGAAGGGGATGAAGACAGCAAAAATGGAAGAAGGATGACTGTCGAAACTTTTAGATAGATCTAGCCATAAAAGCTAAAAAATGAAAAAAACTTTGAGAGGAAGAAGAAGAGAGAAGTACGTTTTCAGTAGTTGCACAAACGAAATTGGCTTATGAGATTCTTCACTTTTTTTTCCTTCGCACGGGGCAAATTTTGGAATGGAATGGTTGGAATGTGAATAAAATTACTGGAGTTAGATTTATTTTCTTTGAATTAGATAACAAAGTGCAAATTAAACGGTAAGATATTGTATTTTTAACTGATATATTATGTTACAACCCACCCTCTCGGGTCGGGTGTGTCGCGTGCCTCTCGGCACTAATTTCTAGAATACAACATAATTACATGATTTAATTAAGTTACAATCTAAACATGGT
>JAOWBF010000027.1:1087167-1098699 GCA_028566175.1 Vinca major
CTGACAGGGAGGGATGAAGATGGTAGGAGGGGTGGCGTGCGGTACCATTTTGAGGTGCAAAATATCCAAAATGTCCCTTAAAATTTTTGTTTTGTCTAATTTTTTTTTAAAAAATTACGTTGACTGTAACGGTTTTTATGGAAGAATTTTATATAATATTTTAATGTTCATAATTAATTTTTAAGAATTTTATTCCTTACTATAAATTGTTAGGGATAAAATCCACCAATTTGCATTTTTTTTTTTTGTAGATTATGCACAACAAATTTTATAGTAATAAAAATTGCACCGTCAAATCCAATACTGAATCCTTTCATGATTGGAATATCCGTTCATGATTCAAATGCAAAATGCTTCCTTCATTTTTATCATCAAAAGATACAATAATTGCAGTAAAAAGTAATAAAAAGAAGAAAGAAGAAAGATAGTAATTTAAAGTTACTCTGAAGATTTCAAAATGACTAGTAAGTACTATATTAATCAAAGAAGAACATAATAATCACGCGTGGTCTGAGTTAAGCTTTTCTTTCTAAGAAATGGCCCACAGAGAACTTGTGTGTTTATTTGTAGTGGCCCATATCCAATTGCGGCTCCGCCACATATTTAACTTGGGTAATGACGAGAGAAAGTTCAGAGAAAATCGCTATAAATATGGTTAAATATTTTTTGTTTTTTCTTCCTTTTTACTACAAATTTTTATTTTAATATTTTCTTTATATAAATAAATTTTTTTATATATTTTTTTGGGTCAAATTATTGATGAGAAGGTTATTTCCTACAAGATTTGATCACCCATTTTTTTTTTAAGTATGGACAAATTTAAGGTTAAATAAGTCACTTAAAACTAGTAAATTGGGAGCTTGATAAAGTAAATGATTTATATATAGAAAACACAAAAATAAAAGGGATCATAGATCGCTTACGGATACTTACATATCATTAGGTTAGAAATTTTAATGTTTTTCACTAGGTTCAGAGCAAAATTTACATAGTTTTGATTTTTTTCTGAGGTAATGAGAAAAGAAATGGAAACATTTTTTTGTGGGATGGGTTGGCTATGACAGTAGTGCAACGTTGAAGCGATCCGTAAAAGTTCGAGTAGTAAGCTATTCATTGAACACTCATAAAAAAATAGAGTTAATATTGTATAACTCAATGAAGCACATGTGAAATATTAAACTGATAAAAACATATGCCATACTTAATCTTAGGCAAAAGAAATGAAAACTACTTGTGAAACAATGAGACAAAAAGAAAAAGGTATTGCTCATTTTGAAGGAATCAGGTATGAATGAGCAAAAAGAACGGAGAAAGAAACCCTGAAAGGACAAAACTGTTTCAATAAATTTATTTTTTGAAAAAACTAATTTTGGAAAAAACCAATTCAACTTGGAAAATAATTTATTTTAAAATAAATCACTAAATTAAAACAGAAAAGAAAAGAACCTTATACTATGATGCCCTGCTGCCACTGTGGGCAGCGTATCACAGCAACAAGTATACATTGACAACAAAATTATTGAAATACAGTCTTCGTTCTACTAAATTTGAATTCATCTACTTTTTATAGCTTTTTTTTTTTAGTAGGGGTTTGAGGAATTTTTTTATTATTAAGGGCGCAGCAATCAAGTATCGATCGCAGGGTAAAATACCCGAGGGAGCTCAACACTACCACTGGGTAATCTCCATCGACTAGTAATTTATAGTTGAACACTATAATATTACTCTATTCGTTTCATATTTTTATCCATTTTTCTATAATATATGACACTTTTCAAATTTTAAAAATCTATTTCTACAATTACTTTTACTATAGAGAGAAGTGAAAAAGTTGGTATGCAAGAACAACCTAAATCTTTTAAGAGTAAAAAAAATCTATTTTTTTGATTGAAAAAAAATTTGGGTTTCGGCTCCGGTGTCCAATGGACTATAGATCGCTTACGGGTATTTATAGATTACCCTCCAACACAACTATCACGTCGGCAGCGGAGATTGAACACTTGATCATTGTAAGGACGTGTCAAATCCTTACAAACTGAGCCAACTTGTGTTGGTATTTGGTTAGATATATGCTGAAAAAGTAAAACAAAAATTAAACACGAGGAGGAGGAAGTGCGTCACCTGGTTATGTGCCTAAAAGAAAAAATAAAAAAATGTTGTAAATATAGTGTATTCTGCCTTCATTTAGATGATATATTCATAAGTGACCCTATACAAATGGAGTGAATCGATGAGTGTATTTGATACTGGATATGTCACTGGGGGTTATATTAGTTGCAAAAGAAGCTGTACTTGACAGCTTTCCAGTTTCCCCCAATCTTAATTTATGAATATAGACTGAGTTGATTAATGGTATTGAAGGTGGGGTGACGGCCATGGAATCATTTCTGAAGAAGTTCTTCCCCAAGGTGTATGAGAAAATGGAAGAAGACACAGGGGTTAGCAACTATTGCAAATTTAACAGCCAACTTCTGACTTCCTTCACCTCCTCATTGTATGTAGCAGGCCTAATTGCTTCCTTCTTTGCCTCATCGTTCACTAGTGATTTCGGTCGCAAGCCATCAATCCTTGTTGGTGGAACTGCATTTCTTGTAGGTTCTGTATTAGGAGCTGCAGCTCTTAATGTGTACATGCTGATACTTGGTCGCGTTTTGCTTGGACTAGGAGTTGGTTTTGCTAACCAGGTAAGATCCTACTCCCTCCGTTCCGTCCACTTTTACCTGTCTCAAATGTTGAATGTGCGAAAAATAAACAAGTGTTACGTTTCATGCGAATATGACTTAGATGACATGAATGCCCTTGCATGAATTTAACCAAATAGTTCTCTCTCTTTCAACTAATTTTTAATACGTTCTCGGAATCACAAAAAGTGACCTTGGTTTTAGCAATCCCTTAATTTGTGGGAAAAGTGCAAATGTTGCTCTTATTTTGGGACGGAGGGAGTAAATTATAACTACACTTTCTGATTATTTGCAGTCAGTTCCATTGTATCTCTCAGAAATGGCACCTTCAAGATACAGAGGAGCATTGAACAACCTATTCCAACTTAGTGTTAGTCTTGGTGTTTTATCAGCCAACCTTGTCAACTATGGAACTGAAAAAATTAATGGTGGATGGGGATGGAGAGTCTCACTAGGAATGGCTGCTGTCCCAGCCTTAGTTCTGATTTTAGGTGGATTATTCTTGCCTGAAACACCAAACAGCCTACTTCAACGCGCTGATGACTATGCAAAAGCCAAGCAGATGCTGCAACGATTACGAGGTGTAGATGATGTCCAAGCAGAACTTGATGATCTCATCAGGGCAAGTGATTTTGCAAAAACCATCAAATACCCATTCAAGAGAATCGTACAAAGAAGATACAGGCCACAACTTGTCATGGCGATCATAATACCATTCTTTCAACAGGTAACGGGGATCAATGTGATTGCCTTTTATGCTCCACTACTTTTCAGGATGATAGGTCTGGAAGAAAGTTCTTCGCTCTTGTCAGCAGTTGTTACTGGAGCTGTGGGATTGTTTGCCACTTTCACATCAGTTTTGATAGTTGATAAACTTGGTCGTAGAGTTCTTTTTACAGTAGGAGGAATACTGATGATCATCTCACAAATAATAATTGGAACTGTATTGGCGCTTAAGCTAGGGGACCACGGTGGTTTGAGCAAGGGACATGCACTTCTTGTACTATTCCTGATTTGCCTTTATTGTGCTGCTTATTGTTTGTCTTGGGGTCCGTTAGGTTGGTTGGTTCCGAGTGAGATTTTTCCGTTGGAGATACGATCAGCGGGACAAAGTCTTACTGTTGCAGTCAACTTTCTATTCACTTTCGTTGTTGCTCAATCGTTTCTAGCTATGCTATGCAATTTCAAAGCTGGAATTTTCTTCTTTTTTGGAGGTTGGGTTGCTGTGATGACCTTATTTGTGTATGCCTTATTGCCGGAGACTAAAAACGTTCCCATAGAACAGATGGAAAGAATCTGGAAGAATCACTGGTTTTGGGGGAGAATAATAGCTGCTGACAACAGAGTGAGTGAGATGGATGAATCTTTACTGAGATAAACATATGATCAAATGACTAGGGAGAAGTAATGCTGCATTCTTGTCTGTTGATGTCATAAGGCTCATGGCTACCCTGCTTTAGGCCTATTCCTCCACTGTACAATTTTCTATCCAATCCCCAATTCGATTACATCCCCTTTAACCTCCATAATCCGACCACCGTCCCATCTTTCAAAAAAGACAAGGCTCATGGCTACCCTGCTTTAGGCCTATTCCTCCACTGTACAATTTTCTATCCTAATCCCCAATTCGATTACATCCCCTTTAACCTCCATAATCCGACCACCGTCCCACCTGTCAAAAAACACAAGGATTCACATTATACAGTCTTGTAATGGTTTATTGCTTTGTGCTAGCTTTAGGGTTCTAATGTCTAAATGAAGTTACACTGTCTACAATCCCGCGATAAATCAACCACTCTTCCATGATCCCAATATGCAATACCACGACTTTAAACCATGATCCCAATATGCGACCGAGGATGGAATTGTGGTATATGCTGAAGTGTAGTATAGAAAATTAAAGAATTCTCGATGTGTATTTTGGAACTTTGAACATTGAGTTAACCTGTGTTGGCATTTAAAAAGTGGTAAAATCAATTTATGCTCTGATGTTTCATCTCCGTCAAGGGGAACTACGGGATCTGAAGGAACAAAATTGTGCAAATGATCCAGGAATGAGCTCAGGTCTGCAACTGGTAAAATGGCTCGGCTGCACCCTTGTCCGACTTCTTAAAAGTATCTTCATATTCTTACTTTTAAAGGTATAACCGTCTATACGTGTAGATAATATAGAAAAATTGTACATTCTTTTCAAACTATTGGATAAGCTAGTCAAATAACACTTGGTACCTTAGCTAAAAGTTGTTTGGATTATCCTCGAGAATCTGAAGTATACGGACAATTTTTTCCTCTGTACTGAACTAACGCCTTGGTGAATCCATCAGCCAAACCACATCTACCTTTTTTCCCCTTATCCAGCCATTCCTATTCTGGTAATGAATGGTGGGTGCTGCATTTTATTTTTATGTGATGATGGTTCCACCAAACTCTCTGTGATCCCCATTTTACATGAGATATGTATTAAAGGTAGGGATGTCAATGAGGACGAGTATCTCAATATTCAGTCCCGTTCCGCCCCGCGACTATTAAAGTGTGACCCACCCTGCCCCCTGTTGCGGATCAGGTCGTTCCGCCCCGTGGTCCGCTCCGTGCAAGGCGATCCCCCGTCCAATTTTTTTTTTAATACATTAACACAGTTACAGACCATTCCCATTTCACTGCACAAAGTTATAGACCATTACAAAACATGAAAATTCAAGCAAACCACATCAGGAAAAATGGTTAAAAAAACAAGAAAACCAATCAATGAAGAAAAAGAACAAAGAGTTTCAAATGACACATTGTTTAATCCGTGATGGTAGTAGAAAAAACAAAAACTAATCCGCAAGGTAGCCCAGTTGGTTCGAGAGTGACAAATTGTGTAGGAGGGCAAGTTCGAATCTTAGCAGCTGCAGTGTGGAAGTTTCAACCCTCCAATGTGGGGTAGATTCTTACGGTGGGTTAAGACAAGGATTCCCACTAATCGAGTCGTTGGATCACTTTGATTTACATCCTCCACAATTCCTGTCGAATTGAGAAGTGGGATCTGTGGGCGTGGGTATCGCCTTTTTCTTTTTTTTTTGTGCAAGAGAAAAAACAAAATCTAGTAGTAGAAAAATTGTCCCTTTACAGAGCAAGAAAAATGTCCCAATTTTGAGCAGTATATATTGGTCAATCCATTAGCAGTATAAATTGTCCCTTTACAGAGCAAGAAAAGGGCAAAAGATGATGCATATCAAGATAGCAGTCAGACATCCATTGCTCAATATCAACATAAGCACAGGGCCTGATAAGGAGAGTCTTCCTTCTTCTGTCTTCGCTGAGAGAGAGAGCAGCGTGAAGAGTGGAGTTGGAGACAAATACAATTAGGGTATTAGGAATTTTAATAATATAATATGTTCGGGGCGCATCAGGGCACACACTACATCCATACCCGATATGCCCATTCGCGGAGCGAGTCTGATCTGCCCCATTCTCTTTACAGGGCGGGTTTGATTTGCCCAAAAAATATTGGGTCAACGGGTCACGGGTCAAATTGCTATCCCTAATTAAAGTATTGACTTACATATAAAATGTGACTACACATAGTCACTTAGAGATTTACATTTTTAGCGAGTTCGAAGTAGCACACCTGGTTTTTAGTAAGTATGCTTGGGACGACTAGCGAGTAAGTTAGGACATTAAGGGGGGCATTAAGGGGTGAATGTGATCCTCTTTCCCAAACATGAGATATGTATTAAAAGACTTACTAGTTTATAAGATGTGCTTAAGTATTCAAAATCAGGGATATCCATTTTGGGCACTTTCACTTTCATCCGACACAATACTTTATTTTGCTGGTGCCAAATAGTCAATTCTAACAATAAATTCCATTATGTATTACTACTTTCTTAAACTTACACAATTGCAGCGACTCCATATCCGGTAAGAAATGGCAGTTGGATTGTCGATAACAAGTAATGGTAGGGAATATAACGCCAGAGTTACATGGTTTGTTGTGTTATCTTGTGCTGTTGCTGCAACTGGAGGAATCATCTTCGGCTATGATATTGGCATTTCAGGTTTCTTTTTCTATACTTTCATATTCTTTTAGTCCAAGAACTCTGGAGCTTGACAAGTTTCTACTTCTATGATATGATTATACATTATTTTTCATAATTTGCATTGATTTGTTGGAGTGATCTTGAAGGTGGTGTGACCTCTATGGATGAGTTTTTGAAGAAATTCTTCCCTGAGGTGTATTCCAAGGTAAAAAGGGACACCGGAAGCAGCAACTACTGCAAATTTGACAGCCAACTTCTAACTTCTTTTACTTCTTCACTATATATAGCTGGACTTTTTGCTTCCTTCTTAGCTTCACCAGTCACCAGGGCCTTTGGCCGAAAGGCCTCCATCCTGCTTGGTGGAGCTTCATTTCTCACTGGTTCTGCTTTAGGTGGGGCGGCTTATAATGTATATATGCTGATAATAGGTCGAATTTTACTTGGAATTGGCGTTGGTTTCGCAAACCAGGTAATATACCTCCTTCATATATAGATAGACCTACACTCATTTCCCCGCATATTAAAAAAAGTTGGTAATGGAATTAAATCATTCGTTTCTATGTTGTATTTTCTTTGGTTAGTAAATTTATATGAACTATTCCTTTTGCAGTCAGTACCTCTATATCTGTCTGAAATGGCACCACCAAGATATAGAGGAGCTTTTACTATTGGCTTTCACTTCTTCGTTGGATTCGGTGTTTTGTTAGCCAACCTTATTAACTATGGAGCTGATAAAATTAAACGTGGCTGGGGATGGCGAGTCTCTTTAGCAATGGCTGCTGCTCCTGCCTCATTCCTTACTTTAGGGGCTCTTTTTCTCCCCGAAACTCCGAATAGTCTGCTTCAGCAAAGCAGTAACCATGAAAAGGTCAAGAGAATGCTGCAACGAGTACGAGGTTTTGATGATGTGCAAGTGGAATTAGATGATCTTATCAAAGCAAGTAATGTTTCAAGAACAACTAAACACCCTTACAAAGATATCCTCCGAAGAAAATACAGACCACAATTCGTTATGTCAATTGCAATCCCGTTCTTTCAGCAAGTAACCGGAATTAATGTCGTTTCCTTCTATGCTCCAGTACTCTTCAGAACCATTGGTTCAGGTGAGCAAGGACGGAACTTGGGGCCGGGGGTAATTACGAAAAAATTATTACATTGTCTACTCTTATATATTTCTCTAGAGCTTTGATCCCGCAACATGAAGTTTCTGGTTCTGACTGTGCAGGTGAGAGCGCATCACTCTTATCAGCAGTAGTGACTGGTGTTGTAGGCAATGTTGCAATATTCTTGACGCTGCTGATTGCAGACAAAGTTGGTAGAAAGATTTTATTTAACATTGGGGGAACGTTAATGTGTGTTTCACAAATACTAATAGGAGGAATCTTGGCAGCAAAGCTAGGAGATCACGGTCAATTGAGCAATGCATATGGTACCTTGGTTTTGATTCTATTCTGCACTTATGTTGCTGGTTTTGGTTTGTCTTGGGGGCCATTAGGATGGTTAATTCCAAGCGAAATATTTCCCCTGGAGATTCGATCAGCTGCACAAAGTATCAATGTGGCTGTGGGGTTTATGTTCATTTTCTTAATTGCTCAGACTTTCCTATCTATGCTCTGCCATTTTAAGGCTGGAATTTTCTTCTTTTATGGTGGATGGGTGGCGGTAATGACTGTTTTCGTGTACCTATTTTTACCTGAGACGAAGTGCATTCCGATTGAGAGGATGGACGAAATCTGGAGGGGGCATTGGTTTTGGAAGCGATTCGTGCAAGATGATGAAACTTATTGAGCACGAAACGGATCATAAGTAGGAACTTCATAACATGGAAATTTGTTGTTTTGTTTGAACAATAATGGGAAAGGTGAGTTTCTTCCTCTGAATAAAACTTGCAGTTCCATGTAGTAGTATTACATAATTACTGTCTTAAATTAATGTACTAATCATCTTTTCATGACACTAAAGGTGTATATGGACAGATTAGAGTCTCAGAACTAAATGTACAACTTCATATTTCGAGCTCACTTCTCCTGTCATAAACAATTTACTTTTATTTTTTGTTTGATTTGTGCTTTAGAATATCCAAAACTATTTTGTTTTCTAAAGCCAAGTCATGTTTCCAATGGTCCAAAAATCTATGAAGCACCTTTGCTATATATAGACAATCTTGATATGGTAATAACTAGCAGTAAAGTTGGACTGCTCAGACAACTAAGCTGTGCTATAGCAGTGGAGCGGGCTATGACCGCTATGGGCAACTCAATAACGCTGCGGATCACCGTGCTGATATCTTAGGACATACTTCATAATCTGTCTCTTTCATAACCATTATTGCTTGTTTGGCTTACGTTTCAGAATGTCCAAAATTATTTTGGTTTCTAATATTTTGTGGTTGAACAATTGGTTTCTAAGTCCAAAAACCTTTACTATATATTCACAAGTTGACAATTTAGAGATGGTGATATTTAGCAGTAAAGTTGGACTGCATGCATTGACTGTGCAGAAAACTTGGAATTTGAGGATAATCCTCATTCTATGTTAGTCGGACTAAGTTGCGTGTATGTATTTAGGTGTCTGGTACTTAAACATTTAAAATAAAGTGTTTGCTCGATGTTGATCAGATCCGGTAAGTATGTCATACCCATATCCATGTCGTGTCATGTCGACACGGATACGGCAGGTATAAACAAAGAGTACTAGTAACATAGTCCTCATTAACTAACTATTCTAAAACTTTTTTTGTTCATTTTCTCCCTTCCTTCTTGGCTTTGGAAGGAAGAGAAATGGAAACCGGAAGCGTTGGTAAGCAATACAATGGGAGGATTACGTGGTTTCTGGTTCTGTCATGTATGATTGCTGCAACCGGTGGCATTATCTTTGGCTACGATATTGGAATATCAGGTAAATTCTTGTCTGATCATTTAGTAGATGAAGAAAAATATTTATGAAGTTTTTTAGGTTGAATATCAGGTAAAGACTATTTTTATATTATGATTTTGTAGGTGGAGTAACTTCTATGGAACCATTTTTGAAGAAATTTTTCCCAGAAGTTTATGTTAAAATGAAAGAAGACTCCAAAATAAGTAATTATTGCAAATTTGATAGCCAATTACTTACCTCCTTCACCTCCTCTCTATATGTTGCTGGTCTCGTCGCTACCTTCTTTGCTTCCCCGATCACTAGAGCCTTTGGCCGTAAGCCAACTATCTTGATTGGTGGGATGGCATTTCTTACTGGTGCTGCTCTTGGAGGCGCAGCTTACAATATCTACATGCTTATATTTGGTCGAGTTTTACTCGGTGTTGGGGTCGGTTTTGCCAACCAGGTAACAATAGCGCCTTTTTTTTACAAAATACATAGAGGGACGGGGATGTGAATCGAATCCATAACCTATTATCTAGTAACGAGTGCTTCTAATAAAATGATTTACCTTGTTGTTCTCTGCTCTTCCTTCAGTCGGTTCCCTTGTATTTATCAGAAATGGCGCCACCGCGGTCCAGAGGAGCTTTCAACATTGCATTTCAATTCTGTGTTGGAATCGGTGTTTTATCAGCTAACCTCATCAACTATGGAACCGAAAAAATCAAAGATGGTTGGGGATGGAGAATCTCCTTAGCAATGGCTGCTGCTCCTGCCTCAATTCTCACATTGGGTGCACTTTTCCTCCCCGAAACACCCAACAGTCTCATTCAACGCTTCAAAGATCCCGCCAAGGCCCTGCAAATGCTGCAAAGAGTCCGAGGTACTACTGATGTTCAAGCAGAAGTTGACGATCTCATTAAAGCAAGCGAGATATCTAAAAACGTTAAACACCCTTTCAAGAACCTTATGCAAAGAAAATACAGGCCTCAATTGGTAATGTCTATAGCAATACCATTCTTCCAGCAAGTCACAGGAATTGATGTCATCTCATTTTATGCTCCGGTACTTTTTCTAACCATCGGCTTAGGTGAAAGCGCCTCACTTCTGTCCGCGGTGGTTGTAGGCATCGTAGGCACGAGCACGACTTTCCTGTCCTTGTTGATCGTAGACAAACTTGGTCGAAGAGTTCTATTCAAGATCGGTGGAACACAAATGTTTGTTTCACAAATGTTAATTGGAGGAATCATGGCAGTTGAGTTAGGAGATCATGGCGGGATGAGCAAAGGTTACGGTGTATTAGTCCTGATCTTAATCTCTATTTATGTTGCTGGTTTTGCTCTATCATGGGGACCTTTAGGATGGTTAGTTCCAAGTGAAATCTTCCCTTTGGAAATAAGGTCTGCTGCACAAAGTATTACAGTGGCTGTTGGTTTTCTATTCACTTTCCTTGTTGGTCAGACATTTCTAGCAATGCTTTGCCATTTTAAAGCTGGGATTTTCTTCTTTTTTGGTGGATGGGTTGCAGTAATGACCATATTTGTTTACTTTTTACTGCCTGAAACCAAGAATGTTCCGATTGAGAAGATGGATCAAATCTGGAGAGATCATTGGTTTTGGAAGAAGATTGTTGGCAATGGTCAAGAATTTTAAAAGAGTAACATTGAGGAGGCATAATATTTTCTTTATCTTATACTTATGTGTTATTTGTGAGGTAAGACAGACTAGAGAGTACCTTAATTGGTAAAACTCTACTTATTTAATCGAATTTATTTTTATATTGTAATCAGGGATGAAGAAAGGGGGAGGGGCCAGTCGCCCCAGATTTTGAAATATGCATTTTGAAATATTTGATCAAATTCGCCTCCAACATTTTTTTTTTGCAATTTTTATGTGTAATTTGGCACAATATTACAATTTTTCGCCCCTTCAGTTTAAAAGTCATGGCTTCGTCCCTGATTGTAATACATGGA
>JAOWBF010000027.1:1103356-1114263 GCA_028566175.1 Vinca major
CATCGTGTATGTCTCTATTCTTATACCTAATTAATCATAATTCGCCATATATATATAATTAAAAAAAATATTTACATAACAAATTCTAATTAATTAGGTACAAAAATAATAATATATGGGGATAAACGATTTTCACCTAATTAAAAGATTGGACACAAGAAAAAAGAAATGAGGAAAAAGGGTAATGGAAATTCAAACAGCGGAAGAAGGGGTGAAAATCCTCTGTCCTCACTCATGTCTCTATACTATCCCAATAAATTAAAATTAATTATATAGATATTTTTTTCAATTATATATACAGATATAAATTGTTATTGACTAAGATAAAAATGAAACAGGAACGGGAAAAGACGAATTTTTTGCCCGGAAGAGGCGTACGACCGTTATGTCTGTTGGAAGCGTCCAGAACGGAGGCTACAGTAATTCCATTATTTTTTAAAAACAATATCACTCTATCTCATCCACGTGTCATTCTATTACTGGCCCTGATGGGAAGAAAGATCCAAAATGCTTAGGGTTGACCAGCCGAAATATTCATTTGGCAACTGGTTGACCCGGAAAAAAAAAAAATCTACCCTCTCTCCGCCTTTTGGCTGTTTATTATTTTGGCTCTGCTTTTTCTTCGTCTCCGAGCTCTTACCTCTTCTTCCATCGCCAAAAGGTAATTTGAAAACCCTGACAACTGATTTGATTCGTTAATTTTTACTTCCGGAGATGATTAATCAATGTTATCGAGTTAAAATGGCAAGAAGAGATTGAAAGGAGACTCTTTTTTTTTTTTTACAGGAGAAATTAATTTAAGTTATCGACTTTTTTGCAGGCTTATATATGTATTCTAAGTTCTGTTTTAGATGCGATTTTTATTTTATTTTTAGTTTTGATTGCAATCGTATTGATTATTTTTCGGTCAATTATAGGACGTTATGGAACTGGAGATTTTCTGTGATCATCTTTGTGAAAATTAGTTAATTTATGTTTTTATCTTTGTTCACATACCTTATGGATATGTTCGTTTATTTTGTAAATCAAGGAGAAAACAATCGTATGTGAAGACCTAGAAATCGATTAATACGCGTTTGTACATATTTTATACTTTTATTATTGCTATTGGATTTGGATGGATTTTCTATATGAATTAATCAACTCATGTTCAATAATTTTACTTGAAAAAACTCAGTAGTTAGTGAGTTATATTTATTTACTTGCATTCTTAGTTTTGCTTGTCGACTTGGCTTAGTTTCGTTTTTCTCTATCAGGTTAAATTTCATTCAATTTTTTGTAATCTACGTTGGTTAATTATCTGGTTGCACTTCAATGCCGGAAGCAACTTCGCCACAGTGGCAAGAGAAAGCTAGTGGTTTATTTCGATCGTCCAGTAAGTTAATGCAAAAACTCTAAAATATCTGTCAGTGGCTTTACTTACCATTGAAGTTATATGTTTTGCGTTCTGTTTGGCTATCCATAATGATTGAGTCCATGCTATAGGCGTGAAGCTTAAAGAAGCTGGGCAATCTGCTGGGGCTTTTGTAGAAGAGGTTGCCAAGGATGCAAAAGTTAATGTCGCCGATGTGGCAGAGAAAGTTGGATCAGTGGTCAAAAGCAGGTGGTCAATTCTACAGCATCCATCAACAAGACATGCTATGCAAGAGCGTTTTGTTACTGCTGCTGCAACCACCAGCTTGTTCTTGCGGAAAGGATTTTCAGAAACAAAAGATAAGGTTACAGTTGGAAAGACCAAAGTTGAAGAGGTAATGCCGTGGGAAGTGGGAACCAATTAATATTGTTTAGCTGCTAACTAGTATAGCACAAGTAATATTTTTTCTTATGTATTGTTGTAATTCTGGACCAGGCGGCGAAGAAGACTGCACTAAAGAGTAAGACTCTTTTGAGTGATATTGAGCGCTGGCAGAAGGTATGTGAGTCTTATAAACAATTGTTCTTCTGTATGCTACTACAATAATGATTCTTGATATCCTTTTCATTGTTTTGCAGGGTGTTGCGAGTAGTGATGGTGAGTTAGTATTTTAGCCATTGATTTAAGGACTTGATTTTCCAGTGCTTCAATGAAAATATAAAGTGTTATGTGCTTGAAGGTTGAGATTGCACACCTTTTGCAACCAATATTTTGATGGATTTATCTGTATGCTCTATGTAAACCATACTGGCGTGGCCAGTAATTCTATTCTACTTCTTAGATGTTCAGCTGCAAGTTTTGAAGCCTTAGCGTAAGCTGCTGTAGTTCCACCTAGTTTTTTTTAATTATACGAGTTGAGTTAATGGTTGACCTACTTATTATGACATCATCTGTAAAAATTACGCCATGAGTATGTGGAAATTAACCAAATCCTGTTTCGGATTAACTTCTATTGTGCTTCTGTATGTTTGGTTGAAAATATTTCTGTTTCTAGTATTCGGTGCTCCAATTGAAATCACTGTTCAACGGCAGCAGTCCACAAGGCCAATTCCTCATATCTTGGTCCAATGCGCAGATTATCTTGTATTATCAGGTAAACATGACCTCAGGATACATCAAAGTCATGGTGTATGTGTTTTTAGGACCAGCATATTCAAGTACCTTAAGTTCATTTTAACCTTGATATTTTAAGGAATGAACTCGCAAGAGCTGTTCAAGTCGGAAGGAGACAAGAAGGTTATTCAGCACTTAGTTACATTGTACAATCAAGGTACGCAACTGCTTTATATCATTTGTGTTTTTGTGTATTCAGTACCACTCATCTCATTTTCTGCCCGTATTGTTTTAACGCTGCAGATCTGAATGCATCTATACCAGAAAGTTTGAACCCTATTGATGTTGCAGCTCTAGTGAAGGGTTATTTTGCAAGCCTACCTGAGCCACTGACTACCTTTGAGCTATATGATGAAATTAGGCATGCTCGTTCTAGCATAAAAGTAATGCGAAATATACTAAAGAGGCTTCCAACTGTTAATTACATGTCACTGGAACTGGTCACTGCATTGCTGCTCCGTGTTAGCCAGAAGTCTCCCCTAAACAAGGTAAGCTGCATCTACCACTGTCTCTGTGTGTGTCTATTCATGTTCACCAATGTATTATGCTTGTGACTAGCATAAACTAGTAACAGTATCTTACCTCCTGATGTCAATATTTCATCTCATATTCTCCAATGCCCATAGATGCAAAATTATTGACAGCTGAAGTTATATCAATGATCTGTTATAAATTCACGTTTCTTGATCCCTTCCATATTTAGCTTTCTTTATTACCGTGGCTTCTTTAAGAGTTCTGGGAGTTGATAAGAGCAATATTCCATGTTTATCCATTCAATTAGTTTGAATTAATGGAAATATCTGCTCCTAACTATACCATTGCACTCACATAAGCATGGCCATGATATTTAGGTATGCCGAAGTGTTAATTATCGTGTGGTGTTAGTTAATCCTTTGACATGTTACCTATTCTTTTTTATCATCTGGAATTTGAAGACATAAGAAAATAGTGTCTGATAGTCGATTTGTAAGAGATAATATCTGACACAATGTTTGCATAATCTGACAGATGGATGCTCGAAGCCTTGCCATGGAAATGGCTCCAATCCTTATGTGGCCTAAAGGACGGAGACCAGAACAGTACAAACAGTTCTGGAACCGCACATCCAAAAATCCCTCCAAAACCAATATGGATCCTGCCCCTACCTATAGCCCATGGGACATGCTAGCAGGTAGGTATTTTATTATTAGGCGATGGGATAATGAAGAATGTCCTTGTATTAAATTTTCTTATGATGATATGGATGAGGGATGACACCTTGTCACAAGATTGGGGGGTGAACGACAGTAGCAAAATTGGAAGAGAGCATCACTGAAAGTGAAAATCTAGTTTCAATGCCAACTTAGATTTTGATACAGGTGATAGATGGGGAGCATCTGTTTAGGTTCTTTAATTCAATTAAAATCTATAGTGAGAAAGTCAAAGAATTTACATATTATGTGATCAGAATGACACACTTGAAGAGTTAACTTTTACTTTCTTCTTCTAATTCTTTTTATGTGGGGGCAGAAGAAGGTGAAGAAGCAGATGCATCAACTCCCATTCCCTTGGATGATGGATTACCAGTAGATTTTGGAGCTATTGAGGTTATCCAATGCTTGATTGAGCATCACAATGCAATTTTCACAGACGCAAACGAAACTATCTGGAGATGACTGGAATGATGCAGCATATTATTTGTTACTGTACTAATTCATTGAATTGGATTTTAACCAATAAGACACGTCTGCATAGTGTGAAAAAAAGAATTCTTCAGGATTGTATAGCAGATAGCTTTTGTGTGGTTTGTTCTGTAAATCTTTGTTGGGCAATAGTTATGTTTGGAGGAATGTTACCGGTAGATATTTTTTGTTACTTCTTTGGGTGAATGAAAATATGGAGATTTGAGACACAAAATCTTGGTTGATTTTCATCCCTTCCCCCTCTTTTGGCCTGGTTGAATGCTTCTTTCTTTCCCTTGACATTTGCTTTTACTGGATTCAATTCAGTTTTGCCATAAGTATGTTCAGGTAAATTTTAAAGTTCTAAACTATTCTGTTCATTTGCTGATCTGTGGAATATTTGCGAATAATGAGGAGGTGAAAGAAAAGAAAGATGAACCAATGAAATGGCAAAAGAATCTTGTAATGTCACGTTGAAAGAATTCTGTTCATACCTTCTTTAGACTAGGAGTCATACTCTACTAACACAATCTCACCCAAACTCGGATTAGTTTTACCCAATGTGCAAATATTGGATCTATAAGGAAAAATAAATGGCAAAAGAAATGGTCATTGCGTAAGAGAATTTGCTCATGAGAAAGAAAACTTTTGGGGCTCCTTAACCAAAAAAATAAATAAATTCAAGGGTGAGTAATATAAGAGTATAAGACAATGCCAACACTCGCTCGAATAACTATAAAAAAATATGATGTATCATTCTACGGGTCCATTACCCAATTTAAAAAATAATATAAAAAAAAGGATAAATTAACAACCAATCGATCTTGGTTATTATTAGGAGCAGCTTCCAATACTTTCTCCAATGGCGATGGTGAGTAAAGTTGCAGTCACTCAGCTCTTCCTCTTTGCGCTCATCTCAACGGTAAATCCTCCTTCCAGTGTTGGGTGTTCTTCCGTTCTCTGTCTTACTTTTTTTGAATTTCATCATTTTTTCCCGCTGCTTTTCCAGAAATTTCTTTTGTTATTCCTATAAGCTATTGGATTTGGATATACTTAGTTTAATTGCAAAGAAATTTTCAATTTAAGGGAGACAAACTTGTTCGTTAATTGTCAAATGTTAGGTCAGTTTCCATTTAATCTATCATATCAGCCACTTTGTGCATCTATTTCTAAAGGTTAGGTCCGTCTCCTAACCATCTCCGCTCATACCCAATTATTGGGACGTAATGGGTTATGTTGTTGTTGTTGTTGAAGGGAGCCACTTGTAAGGTGTGAAAAAATATGGAAATTTGGCCTCAATTTTATCTGTACTAAACCTCTTGCTCTTTGCTGTCTATGCTGGTTTTGTAAAGTTGTGTGGTTGCTTGTTTTGTCTGATGATACTGATATACTTTGTGTTACACTTGTCTATTCTGTCTTAGGCATTGGGAGAGGAGGCTGGGAAAAGATACCCTCTTGTAGTAAGTACTTGGCCCTTCCGGGAAGCTGTTAGAGCTGCTTGGAGGGCTGTTGATAGTGGTGCTTCTGCAGTGGATGCAGTTGTAGAAGGTTGTTCTGCTTGTGAGGAACTAAGATGTGATGGCACAGGTGGGGTTATTCTGTTGGAGTTTATTCCTCATTTTTTTTTTCCTTAACTAGAGTGATATAAATCCTATAATCACCTAAAGACGCACATTTCTTATATTTGGTATAGTTGGAAAGACCATGATTTGGGGCTATTTTGTATACACTGATGCATGAGTTATGGTGTTTATGGTGTCAGTTGGACCAGGTGGAAGTCCTGATGAGAATGGTGAAACTACAATAGACGCAATGGTCATGAATGGGGTAATAACCGAATCTGAAGCAGTATTAGTCTTCAATTGATCTTGAATGCCCAAAAGGACAGGCACAAAATGACCATTTATATATGCGTTTTCTAAGACATGCCTAGGTAACAATGGAGGTTGGCGCTGTTGCTGCCATGAGGTATGTGCCAGATGGCATCAGAGCTGCCAGACTAGTGATGCAATATACTAAACACACCATGCTTGTTGGAGAGCAAGCCTCAATCTTTGCTATTTCAATGGGTCTGCCAGGGCCAATGAACTTGAGCTCTGCAGATTCAATAGATAAGTGGATTAAATGGAAACAGAATAAGTGCCAACCTAATTTTAGGAAGGATGTTATGCCTTCCGATACTTGTGGGCCCTACCATCCGACGGGAACTCAGGAATCTGGTGCCAAGATGACTTGCTCATTCTCCAAAACAATGGGACCAAATGAACCAGGACCAGTCATAGATTACAACAACCATGATACAATAGCTATGGCTGTCATTGATAGAGTAAATCCTCTTCCTCTGAACTTCCATTCTGCTAAGTGATCCTCTGAATACAAATTCTAATACGTCTTTCTTGTTTAGATGGGACATATTGCTACTGGTACGTCAACTAATGGGGCCACATTCAAGATTCCTGGCAGGTGATTTAATTCAACATTGTGTGCAATGCAGCGAGATTATGTTCTATCTGTATTAAAATATTGATGTGGATTGTCAATATTTTATTGGATTAGTCGAAAGTACAGTTTAACTGTTCTTCGTAAGGCAGTGACATAGTTGATACTTCGGAATTAAGGCTAATATTTGTAATCTAGAACCAAAATAGGAAATAAAAGAAAGTTCTCATTTAGTCAATGCAAGCTATTGATACTTCTCTTTATTACCACTGTCTTTTCTTGGAAGACCAACTACAATGCATCCTGTGTCTTGTATTACTGTTTCTCTTGTTTTGCTTAGTAGCCTCTAGTTTACCGTAAGTCACAGATTCTCTTTCTCTTGTTTTTGGTGCTCGGTTTAGGGTTGGTGATGGGCCTATTGCTGGATCTTCAGCATATGCCGACGCTGAAGTTGGAGCCTGTGGTGCCACTGGGGATGGCGATATCATGATGCGCTTTCTTCCATGGTAGCTTCATTTTCCTTTCCGTTGCTAAGACATGGCAGTCATGAATACCTAAAAATCTGTTTGTTTTGTCTACAATAACAAAAATTCTTTCACTTTCTATGCTTGAAGTTGGACATGGCTTCAACTCTTTAAGGCCTTACCAATCTGTATGTAGTACACCTTATGAAATTATCTATATAGAAGGTCTCTTTCTTTCCTTTTCCTAATTACTCCTATTAAAGAGAAAAGACTCGTTTAGATTACATGAATTTGCGCTGGGATCTCGCTCTAGATCACTAGATGAGCTAAGCCTTATATGCAGAATTTGAACTTTAGTGTCGAAAGAGCCTTGATTTGGTCCGAATATCTGAGTATGCGAAATTAATGATTGTAGAACATGGATATTGGACTGATGCATAGAACCCTGTTAAATCTTTCAAATATTTCTCTTTTCCTTTTTTTTTTTTTGGGTGGAGAACATTATTTCCGGCTTTTGAACTCATCGGGTGTTTTGTTTTCTTCAGTTATCAAGTAGTGGAAAATATGAGAATGGGAATGGAACCTAGGAGTGCTGCTAAGGATGCAATAGCAAGAATTGCAAGGAAATATCCGGACTTTGTTGGAGCTGTATTTGCCGTGAACAAGGATGGAGTCCATGCAGGTGCATGCCATGGATGGACTTTTCAATACTCTGTTAGAAGTCCTGCTATGGATGATGTGCAAGTCTTTACCGTTCTCCCTTGAGATTCCAATCCAGTTATTTGGAAACCTTCTTTCTGCTGTTGTTTGGGTGGGGTGAATCAGTTGCTTTAGATGCTTCTTTTAATCAGTGACGAAGACGAGGGGCGGTCGCTCCCGAGATTTTTAAAAATACTACTACTAGATATAATAAATTTTATATGTAATTCGAAATATTTGATCAAATTTGCCCCTTAACATTTTGTGCGACATACTGTTACAGTTTTCGCCCCAACCTAAAAGTATTGATTTCGTCCCTGCTTTTAATCTAGAATTTGGACTTGTTGCTATTTAGTACATTGATTCGTTACAATTAAATTAATTAGATGCTTCCCCTACAAGTAGAGATTTTGAGCTAAGAAAGACTCCCTTCATCTCAAATTTAACGTCTACTTTTCTATACAAAATGGATCGAAATTGGACATTCAATTTTGGACAAAGTTGGAGTATATTACTTCCTTCCGTGTATTATATTCTTACTCTCCAATAGAGAGAAGCAAAAATGTCTACGACTTCTTTACAGAGTAAGAGTTGGAATAGATCAAATTATTTTTAATAGTAGATGTTAGTCTCCAATTTTAAAGTTTTGAGTTTCACAATAAGAAAATGATGAATTTAGGAAGCAGGTAACAAGAAAATGATGGTTCCAAGAAAATTAGGCTTGGCCCATTATTTGCATGTTCTGGTGTCTTTTACCCAAATACCTCGATGATTTCCACTCGCTAATAAATAAAGTCTCATAAACATATTTTGAGATGGTACGAAAATGAGATTCTTCTTCAGCTCTTTGTAAAAGGATTTGAAATTGTGGTGAATTCAGGAATGAAATTGGGACAATATATCTAATCCTATTTTCACCAACATATATAACAAAATTGAACATTATAGAATTGTTTATTCTTCGAACTTGTGATGACTCGAGGTGGGAGGAGATTAAAAGTTACCACATTGTTCAAGATGAACAAAATATCGAATCACTATCTGAAGTTCTTTTTATCTGTTTAATAAAAGAAGTGTTATTTAAGAATGCGCACAATGGAGATAAAAGATTCATATGAGAAAACGTAAGTAAACAGGCCTTCGCTTAGGCCTCCAAAGATAAAGGTACATGAACAACTATTTGATCCAATCAAAATCTACATTGAATCCCTTAAAAATTAGTGGAGGAAAACAAATAGCGCGCCCCTCCACTAAAATGGGTTGGAATGCCTGTATGCCTAATCTATGCAGAGTGGGTGCTCTATTCAATAATACAGGATGTCTCTTCATAACTTCCTGAAATATTTCCCATACAATGGGTTATTTTTCCCTAATATAAGTCGCTTAAAACATGTAACGAAAATTAAGTAAGTAAAAAATAACGTGTTTTGTTAATCAAAATATAAACATTACTCTTTAAAATAAGATTTGTATATTGTCAATTCTATCTAAGAGAGTAATATAGATATTTTGATTAAAAACCTTTTTATTTTTTGCTCATCTATTTTCGCTACATGTCCTAAGTAACTTATATTAAGGAATGAAGAGAGTATTACACTGACTATCTATATTTTGTAAACTTATTAAAACGTTCGATGCTCGAGATTAATTTAGCATGTTGTTTTTCAGCACAAGAATTAACATGGTGAATTTTATTTTGATCCCTTTAAATGGCTTACAGTATCAAATTCGTCTTTAAAATTTCATAAATGTCAACGTTGTCACTAGAAATGACTCGCAACGTCAAGTTCGTCCCTAAAATTTCAAAAATGTCAATTTTCATACCAAGTAATATTGCAATATGTAAAAGTTTTTGTACATATTTTTTCGCAGTTTGATTGTGATTTCATTATAATTGATTATGGATTTCGTTTACGAGATTTTCAACTTTCACTTAATCTTTGTTAGCATAGAGTTAGTTAAAAACATAAGGACTTTTTTGGAACAAGATGGCCATTTCTAGGGACAATGTTAACATTTTTGAATTTTCAAGGACGAATTCGACACTGTAAGTCATTTCTAGGGGGGATGTTGACATTTTTATAATTTTAGGGACGAACTTGACATTGCGAGCCATTTACAAGGACCAAAGTGAAATTCACCAGACATACAAGGTGTTTAATAGTTTTCAACTTTTTTTATCAGTAAATAATTTTAATGTTAGTTAAGTTATTATAATATTGTGTAATAATTATCACAAATTTGGAACATTATATTTAGAATATTTTACTTTTGCGGTTGGCAAATAATCTTGATTTTAGTAAAAGTCTGACAATATCATATACTAAATGTTAAAAATTTGCTACCATAAGACTCGAATTTTCAATTATTCTAATTGATAAATAATTTAAATTTTAATAAAGTTCAAATAAAATCATGTAATAACTGTACATAAGAAATTATGATACAACATGATTTAAACTTTGGTCACATCTCGTTTGTTGAAATTTATTAATAAGAAAAAACAATAAAAATACAAGGGAAGCTTTTTTATGACCACACAAAACTTTTCATTATTGATAATTGTGTTGGATGATCGAAGGTCTTGCATGTTTCAACATGCGAGGGGCCGAGATTATGACTAATAACCAAAGGCTAAGTCATGCGTAATGCACCCAACCAATTATAGTGTCCCTTTCATGTTTCCTCTTGTTTCAAAATAAAAATTTAGTCATAGAAGTTAAACTTTCAATATTTTTTGCATGTTTTAATATTTCTGACCAAACAGTCCTTTTACGGATGGCCAAGGCAAATCGGAAAGGAAAATTTTGATATGCATCATTATCTCTTTTTATTTTATAGTAATATGAAAAAATTTAATTTACATTATTCAATAAACCTGATACATGTCAGAAATATTCAATCGGAAAACACTTTAATGCTTCATGGCGCGTGGACCCGCGTTATTCCAGCCGATTTCTTGAATTGACTATTTCATCCCTCATGAAACACAAAAGCTGTAGAGGTACTTTTAACCCTAATCAACTTAGCAATTTGAGAATAATTAGCCACTTTGGTCATCAACCTTTTTTCGGCTGCCACTTTGGTCAAAAATCAACTTTTTTAACTATTTTGGTC
>JAOWBF010000027.1:1114363-1126132 GCA_028566175.1 Vinca major
CTATGCCGTCGCGTTTGCTACAGAATCATGCCCTCAAATCAAAGCCAAAAGGCATCAGAGAAGGCAGACCCAAGAACTATTTTGATTTATGTGCACATCACCATGCTTCTTTCATTCGGCATCAAGAGCATTAGTGGTGCACAGGTTGCATTTTCCAGTAGTTCAAAGAAAATATAAAGCAATATGTGCTTGAACGTTGAGAATGCACACCTTTTGCATCCAATATGTTGATGGATTTATCTGTATGCTCTATGTAAACCATACTGGCGTTGCCAGTGATTCTATTCTTCTTCTTAGCTGTTCAGCTGCAAGTTTTGAAGCCTTAGTGTAAGCTGCTATGATTCCACCTAGTTCTTTACTTATAATTATACAAGTTGAGTTAATGGTCGATCTAATTATGACATTATCTGTAAACATTAAGACATGCATATGTGGAAATTAGCCAAGTCATGTTTCTAATCAATTTCTATTATGTTTCTGTATGTTTTGCATAAACTGAAACTATTTCTATTGCCAGTATTCGGTGCTCCAATCGAAATCACTGTTCAACGGCAGCAGTCCACGCGGCCAATTCCTCATATCTTGGTCCAATGTGCAGATTATCTTGTATTATCAGGTAAACATGATCTCGGAATATATCAAAGTGGCGGTGTATGTGTTTTCAGGTCCAGTGTATTCAAGTACCTTAAGGTTATTTTTAACCTTCATCTCTTCAGGAATGAACTCGCAAGAACTGTTCAAGTCTGAAGGAGACAAGAAGGTTATTCAACACTTAGTTACGATATACAATCAAGGTACTCAACTGCTTTATGTCATTTAAGCTTTTGTGTATTCAGTAATGAGTACCACTCACCCCGTTTTCCTGCCCGTCTTGTTTTAACGCTGCAGATCTGAATGCATCAATACCGGAGAGTTTGAACCCTGTTGATGTTGCAGCTCTAGTGAAGGTTTACCTTGCAAGCCTACCTGAGCCACTGACTACCTTTGAGCTATATGATGAAATTAGGCATGCTCATTCTAGCATAAAAGTAATGCGAAATATACTAAAGAAGCTTCCAACTGTTAATTACATGACACTGGAGTTGGTCACTGCGTTGTTGCTCCGTGTTAGCCAGAAGTCTTCCCTAAACAAGGTAAGCTGCTTCTTCTACTGCCTGTGTGTGTGTGTGTGTGCGCCAATTTATTATTCTTTTTACTAGCATAAACTAGTAAAGGTTTTGGACCTCCTAACGTCAGTGCAGAAGGTAAATAGTTTCTCATGATTCTCCAATCCCCATAGATGCAAAATTATTGACAGAACTTGTGAGTTGTGTAAATATCTGTTATAAATTCAGGTTTCTTGATCCCTTCCATATTTAGCTTTCTTTAATATTTTGGCTTCTTTAAGAGGTTTGAGGGAGTTAATAGGAGCAATGTTCCATGTTTATCCACTCAGTTAGTTTGAATTAATGGGAATATCTGCTCCTAATTTTACAATTGCTCTCCCATAAGCATGACCATGATATTTAGGTATGCTGAAGTGAATTTTTTTCATGGTGTTAGTTAATCCTTTGACATGCTACCTATTCTTTTTTATTATCGGGAATTTGAAGAAGGAAAGAGAATATGATGTCTGATAGTCAATGTGTAAGAGAGACTCTAACACAATGTTTGCATAATCTGACAGATGGATGCTCAAAGCCTTGCCATGGAAATGGCTCCAATCCTGATGTGGCCAAAAGGTCGGAGACCAGAACAGTACAAACAATTCTGGAATCGCACATTCAAAGTTCACTCCAATACTAATATGGATCCTGGACCTACCCCGTGGGACATGCTCGCAGGTTGGTATTATTTGTTAGTATTAGTTTTAGTTTATGTTCGTTGTAGAATGGGAATCTTTCTTTTATTCACCAACAGAAATTATGTTCAGACGGAAACACTTGAAGAGTTAACTTTTATTTTCCTCATCTAATTATGTTTATGTGAGTGCAGAAGAAAGTGAAGATGTATCATCTCCCATTCCCTTGGATGATGGGTTACCCGTAGATCTTGGAGCTATTGAGGTTATCCAGTGCTTGATTGAGCATCACAATTCAGTTTTCACAGACGCGAACGAGACTGTCTGGAGATGACTGGAATGATACAGCATATCCATTTGCTACTGTAATACTAATTCAATGGATTGGATCTTAACCCATAAGACATCTACATGGTGTGAAAGAAGAATTGTTCAGGATTGTATAGCAGATAGCTTGTGTGTGGTTTGTTCTGTAAATCTTTGGTTGAGCAGTAGTTACATTTAGAATGTGAACTGATGATGTTGATATATATTTTTTTACTTCTTTTGGTGTATGGAAATATTGAATTTTGAAACAGAAAATCTGCATCGATTATGTTACTCTGTGATAAAAAAAAGTAGGTTTTTAACACTAAGTGCATAACAAACTTTCTCTTCTTGCCCTTCCAAATAGTTTTTACTTAACCGTCGTTGAATAAAAATAATTAGTTGTTCTTCGAATACGGTAAACCGAAAAATATCTGTTTATTTTTACTTAACTGTTGATTCCTACCTGTTATCTGTGTTGCATATGCATAATGAACATATTTCGCACCTAATCATGAACGTAATTTTGTGGAATACTAATTTCAACATTTAGTAAAAAAGAATAAAATAATAATAATATAAATTTCACGCTAAACTGCAACTTTCGATGACCAAAAGAAAAAAGAAAAAACAAAGAGATTTGGCGAGTGTTTTTCCTCTATCTCCATCTGCATCACGGTTCTAGTGCATTATTCTGTGTAAAATATATTGATCATCAGACTAAAAAAATTGAAGATTGAGATCATTTGAGTATTTTGAAACTTAAATAATGTTAATCGTCAAATCTTTCATACTTAAATATGACAGTTAATAACTGTTCTATACATATAGAATTTCGATTATTCTACACCTGAGTCAGACTATTCTACACCTGTTAGTTTCGAGTATGTGGTCCGTTAAATAGTACTATTTCGGAGCTGATTCTTTAAGAATCTCTTGGGTGGCTAGCCCTTTCCTAAAACAGAAAAAGGAGAAGAAAAAAACTGGGTGGGATTTGTCTCTGAAAGATCAGATTTTGATTTAAAAATCTGAAATAAAGAAGAATCAAGAAAAGTAATTGATTAATGGAAAGAAACGGGGATCCTCTGTTGGGAGATAATTCTCACCCAAAAACAAGGTTGGATGATGTTGAAAAATCGGTTTTGAGTTCAAATCTATTGTTAGATAATGTTGGATTGGTTATTCTTACGCATCATTCTCATGGATTATCTTGGGAACCTTTTGATTCTCCATCTGATGTAAGATTTCTTCGGAATCTTTTAATTTGTTTTTTTTAAAATTTAATATGCATTTTGAATTTATCAAATATGAATGAAGATTGCTTTTGTTGTGCTTTAGGGCGTTTTCTTAGGCTGAAATTAGCCTTTTTTTGAATTAGTATAATCGAGGAGAAGGGTGTCGAACTCATGTCCTATTGTTCCGAGTAGGAAGCGATAAAATTAAGCTTGTTATTCTCATAGTTTACACATTGGGGAGATTGGTTTCTGGTTGTGGTTTTTGGTTCTGATTTATTGATGTTATCATCAAATGAAAAATAGCTTAGTTGTATTTCGGAAAGAAACTACCTTTATGGTGTCTACTGGATTTCAGATAACATAATTTGGTCATTTTTTAATCTCGGCTCCTTTTGGCTGTGTTTTAGCATTGCTGCATTATGTATTTGTTCTTATCAGAATGTTAGCAAGATAATATTGTGTAAGAAAAAAATGTTATAAGTTGTATTAACTCTAGATAGGTGGTTAAAGAACGGAAGTGGAGTTCTCATCATGTCCGTTTGATGTGAAGCTGTGGTTTGTGATTATTTGTGTAAGACGTAGGTAGGAAGCTGTGGTTTGCATTTATTTGAGCTTAATGTGGCATAAAATATTCTTTCGGAAACTTGATATTGAGACCGTGACTCTATGAATAGCAGAGATGTAGAGAATCATATTCCTTTTCAATTCTTGGCATGGACAGGATGGATTATTTTGTCTGCGTGGAAAATTCTCTTCCAATTCAGAAAATGCTGTTAAATTTTCTGACACATATGCTGTTGAGATGATTGGATGGGGTACCGTGCATGAGTGTACTCTTGCAAGTGCTGGAGGATGTCTCTTGCGCAATTCGTCTGAGGTAAAAATTCTCATTTCTCTTGCTTCATGAAAAATACTTATAAGTCAAGCATTTGATATTTAGATTATGTCGCTGCAGATGTTCCGATTTTCTGTGCGTTGCATCCAGAAGTCAAAGACCCATCCTTCTACTTGGTCACCCTTAGTTTACATTTTTGGTCATAAGGATTTGCAGACATGCCAGCTGTGGGTCAACCAAATTAATGCTTCTCTAGACATGGAACCAGACCGACCTAGAAACCTCTTGGTATGATTTCAAGCATTTGATTTATGGTTAGAAAATTCTTATTAGTTTTTGGCATTACAGAATTCAATTCTTGTACTATAGAATAGAGAAGAAAAAGGCCAGCAAAACTGTCTCCAGACTTACATTTTGATTGACTAGGTTTTTGTTCATCCAAGAAGCGGGAAAGGAAATGGATGTAAAACTTGGGAAGCAGTGGTTCCAATATTTTGTCAAGCAAATGTGAAGACAAAGGTAAACTCTTATAGCTTCTTTTAGTTGATAGTTAATGCATTTTCCAGAGTATTGCAACTTATTATTTTCTGTAGGAAGTTACGTATCCAAATTTTCTAATCTCACGTTAGAAGTTTCTTCTGCCTAAATGCTCAAGTACATTCTTATTCTGGATGTTTCATGTTAACTTGCCATTATGACTGTTGCCTACATGTATACTAATGATCCACCTCGTGCACAGATGCCCTTGGTGGTTTCATGAATTGTTGTTAGGCATTATATATTTATATGCATCTGCTTGTTTAAGCTTTCATTCCATGATTTTCTGCATGTAGCTTCTGCTCTACTTACAATAATAATCAACGGTTGTTCTTTGAGTTCTCCAACAAAAATGGAAATTATTTTCTAATAGATGTTTTCAAAATTTTCTTCAGGTTACGGTTACTGAGAGGGCAGGCCATGCTTTTGACATAATGGCCTCTATGACAAATCGGGAGCTAAATTCATATGATGGTGTGGTAACTGTTGTAAGTATTTTCAGTTTTTTACATAAATTATTGAGCTTTAAAGATTTGTGAGAGTAATGTTCTTTGATGCACCACTGAAATTATGAAGCTGGTTTTACACATCCTAGTTCTCTGGACAGAATTTCAGATTGGTGTCTACTTGTGCTTCCGAGTATTCTGGTTGTCCTTTCCTAGGTGATGGAAATTAATATTCACAGTTTCCGGGAGGGCAAGAAAGAAAGAAAAAAAAATCTAGAAATGCTTATAGATGCATAGAAATTGATCAGTCATACAAAATGGATACTTATAGTCTCAGCTGGCTATTTATTCCCCATATCATTGTGCCTGTTGCACTCTTGGTGTAGCATGTTTTTTTCTTGATTTGGTTCTTATACCTTTCATGCACATATCCATAACTGATCTTTGCGTTTTTGGTTGTTTGATATGTGCCTAGGGTGGTGATGGTTTATTCAATGAAATCCTTAATGGACTTCTCCTGTCCAGGCATAAGGTTCCCTACCCTTTGCGACCTGCCGATGTTAACCATTCAGTTGAGAATGGTTACTTTCAGTCCGCTAATGATGCAGATGAAAACAATTCTGAGTCTTGTGATCCTGGTGAAGATCATCATCCTCTTCTCATGAATTCAACAAATGATGGACCCCAAGTTACGAGTCTCAGTATGTTGTAAATAAGCAATCTCAATACAAGTCTTGTTTTATAATGTTTTGACTTTAAAGGGTTCTTATCATGGATATGTCTGGAGGTGCAGGATCAGTATATGATTCTTGCCAGACAGGTTAGTTTAGTTCTAACCGAAGGTAATTATATTGGATATATTTTGTGCTACTCTGCTTAATAAGTTTTTTAGATTTAACTGCTTCAGTGCCAAAAGACTAGACTGGATATGCTTTTCCTAACTACTACTGTGTGGCGCTTTTAGCGGAGATTGATCCTGACTTTTCGCTTCCTCACGAACGGTTTAGATTTGGTATTATTCCAGCAGGATCTACTGATGCCACAGTGATTTGGTACTATTCTACTTTAATATTTTAATTAACTACGGATTTGTTGATTCATTAACAACCAATCTCGGGTATTTCTTATATCGTGTCTTAGACTTAGTAGGAGACTTTCCGGGCTAATGATTGCTTGTGATTTCGATCAGCCTTGCTAAAGTTTCTTGGGTTTCTGTTCTGTGATTGTGCACTTTCTAGTCTGATTAGTTTCATGACAAGTGATCATTGGGAACCCCTTTTATATTTATGATTGTCATAAAGCTTATGGATTCATGATCAAACTTCATAACCTGTGAAGTTGACAATTTTTTGGGAACCATATTGAAATCTGAAATAATATGATTGCAAGAGCTTTCACATAACCTGGGCTTAAATGGATCGAATGAATTTTTTTGATGAAGGAACTGTTTTAAGAATTTTTTCCACCAGGACGAAGAAGGATTTTGTGATCTTACATGTGTTTTAGCGTACGAGTTTCCCCTTTTTTAACAAGTATCAGAGTAGAATTCATTTTCTTCTCCACTTGCTGTTTTATCTGTTGCATACCTACTATACACTTGCAATGTGGATTCCTTTAGAGCTTGCTGTGTTGATAAAAAATAGTTCCAGCATTGAAATTGGCCTGGAATAATTAGAGATAATTATATGACAATTGTGACTTTTGTAGTTCTTTTTCATGGTATGCCTCATTGGTCATGCTAAAAACTGCCTCTAAACCACTTTTCAGTACAACAGGGGCTCGAGAACCTATAACATCTGCCTTGCATATTGTTCTTGGTAAAAGGGTGTCCCTTGATATTGCTCAAGTCGTGAGATGGAAAATGAATTCTTCATCAAAAGAAGAACCCTATGTTCGCTATGCAGCCACTTTTGCTGGGTACTCTTTTCTCTTTATTCTTTAACTTTAGTAATGCTTCTGTGATAGATGCACTCCTTTCTTTTCTTTTTTTCCAGATCGTGTTTTCTTTCTGATGGCAGAGTTTCTTCTTAGGAAGAGAAGCTTAGAGCTTGAACTGCCATGTTGTCATGCTACTTTCCAGGCATGATTATGTTTTCTGTCTTAATTCTTTTGCACACCTGATTAGGTATGGTTTTTATGGAGATGTCATCACGGAGAGTGAAAAATACCGGTGGATGGGTCCCAAGCGATACGATTATGCTGGAACAAAGGTGTTTCTTCGACACAGGTACCTATAATGCTCTGCGTTACTGTTTTATGAATTATGAGACCTTATTCAGTTCCTGCTACAAAGCTGTATCAGTCTTCCCCATCCTCATCTCCACAGAGATACTCACTGCCTGCCCTCTATCAGAATAATTGTCAGGGCTAAAACCAAATATCTGCTCGGGAGTTGCATTATATTGTCCACATGCATAGCATATTTCTCTAGTACTTTATATTGTTCTGATGAACTGAAAGATTAGTTTTGAGTGGCATTCTGCATGTTAAATGTTCTCTTAATTAGGCTTATTTTCAGGTCATATGAAGCTGAAGTGGCATATCTGGAAGTTGATTCAGAAAATAAAAGCTCTAGTCCTGAGAGAGGTCCTTGGATTAGTAGGATTAAAACAATGGGTCGACTACCTAAACACTCAATTGGAGAGGCTTGTCGTGCCAGGTGCAGTATTTGTAACAAGAAAGTAGTTCAAACTTCAATAGGACCATCCGCTGTGGCACAATTCCCAAAACAATCAAGATGGCTGAAGTCTAAAGGGCGTTTTCATAGCATCGGAGCTGCTGTAATATCCTGCCGAAATGAAAAAGCACCTGACGGTCTGGTTGCTGATGCACACCTTTCAGATGGTTTCTTGCATCTTATTCTGGTCAAAGACTGCCCTCGTGCACTTTATTTATGGTAACCTCTCTCTCTCTCTCTCTCTCAGTATTCATTTATCGAAATAGAGTGCAAGCAAACTTTTCTCATATATGATTGGTGGCATATGCAGGCACCTTACTGAGATTGCAAGAAAGGGCGGAAATCCCCTTAATTTTGAATTTGTCGAGCACCATAAAGTAAGTTTTTCTTTGCTACTTATTGCCCAATTTCTTCTCCTCTAACATTCATATGCATCTGACCTTACTTCATGTACCTGGTATGCAGACTTCTACTTTCGTGTTCACTTCTCACGGGAAGCAAAGCGTATGGAATGTGGACGGTGAGATCTTTCAAGCACATCAACTTTCTGCACAAGTATTTCGCGGTCTTGTTAGCATCTTTGCTACCGGCCCTGAAGCTTAGCACAACGCCTTACAAACACATTCTTGTATCTTATCTGTACCATAACGGTAAAGTATTCATTCTGTATGAAACTATATTGTACTCCAGTCTCTGCAGTTCCCCAATTTCCTTCTCTAACTTGTGAAGCTCTCGTTATCGGAAAATAACTAGGCTTGTTCTGTTCTCCTGTTTTGGTAGTTTTGTGTTGTACTCAATTAAGCTGCAGCACCCTGTGGTGCCTGCTAAGGCTTCTGGCCAAGTCAAATGTAAAACAGCCCCCTCATATAAATGTGCAATGTACCCTTTTTGCTAAGGTCTATGACCTAATTGGTATATGTGTCTGTTTTACAAGAGCGAATCTCCCGTTCCAATGTATATAAAAAAACATAACTAAAAAAATTACAATTCTCTTTTTTTTTCCTTTCCTAGTATCCACGTAGTTGATATTGATTAATCCGAAAACTCATACGAAAATATCCGTCAATTTACGCATTATAAAACTGCTCTCAGCATGACTTGAATTTGTGATCTTGCTTTGAGCAATGTCTTGGGGTCACAATTCACAAGCAAAGTGAGCAAAACCAACTACCTCTTGTCAAGAACAACAGTAATGAAGCGTATATTAATGTTGTTGGAAAACTACATAACTCTTTGTTGTTGTCACATGTCTATACAACATAAACTTCATTAATATTTGGTTTTGTAAACTTTTGAATTCATTAGTAAAGACAACTGAATCAAAACTTCGTTTTCAGCAAAAGGTTTAAAGAAAGATCTTCTTTGGCTGTATCCAATGACAAAAGGCTTAAAAGACAACATCAAGCCCCCCCAGAACCAGAAAGATAAACTTTTCTATGCACTATACAAATTGTTAGATTATAATAATGCTAAAGATTTTTTTTTTTTTTTTTTTGCTGAATATAATAATGCTAAAGATGATCCCTAAGATTTGCTACTTTTCTGAAATAGGCTCTTTGCTACAATTCAAAATTGGACCCTCTCCAGTGCAGACAATCCGGAATTGAAATTGCACTGGAAACTTCTTAAGCGTTTTAAATAATGGAGAGTAGTCAGATCCCTGAAATCAATCTTTCCTTGCATAGATTGCGGCGTAAGATCTAGTTGTGAAATATGCTGTGTTACTAAGAAGCAACAGTTACTTCTGTTCTTCCCCTCACATTTCCATAAATCCTTCAACTCAAGCAGCAGAGGTGTAACCGAGTTTCGAAAACTCTGTCCTGAGACTAGCCAAAGAAAGAATTGTGATCTAAACTCCACCTCACAAAGCTAAATAAATCTATGTTGGATCTTCATCAATCGCTTCTTTCTGCCACGAGGAGGCTCCTCCTAGCCGTCCTTACTTCATCAATGTCACGCGCTTAAAAAATCTTTCTGCTGGCTGAATCGCAAAACTTAGTATTACGACGATCATTCATTAAGAATATTGAATTTAACTACTGATGTCAAATTTTCTGAGTTAAGCCAATGCAGGAGAAGTCAAACCTCTGTGAAGCCATCCAAGATTCTCACTTTCCAATTTCTTCAAGCTTGCTCAGGATTTGCTTTGCATCAGGCCTAAGAGAGGGTGAAGGAGAACAGCAAGCCATTGAAAGTTGAAACAATCTGAAAACGCGATCTTCAGTGACTGCTCTTTGATCTTTGCTTTGGCTAAGAATAATGTCCGGATGATACAATTCCGTGATTTGATCATCCAGAATTGCAGCTCTAATGACATTCGGCAGATGATAATCTTGATCGGGAGTGGGATTCTCATCAATTGGTTCCTTTCCTGTTAGTAATTCCAGTAAAATTACTCCAAAGCTGAAAATATCACTCTCTTCACTAACGTCTTTCATTTTTATCAACTCGGGGGCTTTATACCCTTCAGCTGCAGAAGCTTCAAGCATTTGCTGTCCAGCAGTTGGATTCAAAAGGAGATGCAGCCCAAAATCTGAGAGATACGGTTGGTAATGCCGATCCAATAATATATTCTTTGACTTAAGATTGCCATGAATTATGGGATTCTCCAAGCCAAGGTGAAGATAGGTCAAAGCTTTAGCAATGCCAATG
Source organism: Vinca major (assembly GCA_028566175.1). NCBI lineage: Eukaryota > Viridiplantae > Streptophyta > Magnoliopsida > Gentianales > Apocynaceae > Vinca > Vinca major. The sequence continues at coordinate 1,124,832 of JAOWBF010000027.1, forward strand.
GATATTCTATATATAATAGGCCATTTGTGAGACTCACCATTTCCATCTGTATGTAGATTGGTACCCTTAGTACAAGATGCACATTCAACTATAATTTAGTAACTAAACTAACCATAGAATGAAGATTTTGTAGTTAAACAAAAGATTTGATTCATATGGACAGGCGGCATGGCAGATAAAAATGACATTTTTGTACATGAGAAAAACATTTAAATGGACAATTGCTGCTAATGTTAGCATTGTTCCACTAGTACGAGCCAAGGCCTCCCAACCAAAGGTTTAGTGCAGTGGAGCGATAATTGCTGCATGTTTACAACAATGTCTACCACGTGGGCTCAAGTGCTCTCCAGATTCTAACCGGATTAGTGGGCCAATTATGGCTAGACAGTATTTACAAAAGACAGCTGAAGCCAAAATCTTTTGTCCAGAAATGGTTCAATCATTTGAGGCAATAATGTAGTCATAATTCATTTTGGAAGATTGGGAAGAGAATTAGTAATATATAGGGTCTTTCTAAAGTTTCTCAGGGCACGCTTTGATTCAGATAAAGTTGACTATATATGGTAACTTAAGTATATTAAAATCTAAAATTATATCAGAAATGGGAGAACCTAGGGGAAAAGTAAATGTATACTACCATATACAGTAACTTGGAATTATATAGCAAAAGACCTTGAAATGATTCACCTCCAGATATTGTTTCCTATCTTCTTCTTAATTGTGGATCGTGGAATTAGTGTCCTACATGTTATGGAGGGGTCTGTAAAATATATTGAAAAAGGCAAGCCCTTTACAAATCCAGCTAAACCTACTACATTCAACAACTTCCCCAATCCCCATCATGTTGCCGACCATCTTAGACAGTTGTATAGGTAAAACCAAATTAACGTATTATTTTGTAATAAAAAGGTCTTATTTGGTCCTGTTAGAAACTCTCAATCACTTTGCAGCATTCAAGAAGAAAAAAATCACAGAAAATAAGCTAATCCCAGATCACCTGATCAGACAAGAACCTAAAATCAAACTACAAGATGCAGGACCAATAAAAGTAAGGATGCATTCATAGGCAAAGAAAAAACCCACCCTTACCAACTAAAAAATATGTAAAAAAGTAAGAATCTTTTGTATCAAAACAAGAAAAATAATTAAGTTTCTTCCTCTTGAGAAAGTTCCAAACCCTCTACTGACTCAATAACTGTGCCCGCGGCCCTAAACACAGTCAATGAGACTGACAACAGACATTACTTACCTGACAACCGTTCTCTCTAAGACAAAAATAGATATCTCAATGTGACCATACA
>JAOWBF010000027.1:1128902-1138954 GCA_028566175.1 Vinca major
CAACGAAATTCTTATTTTGGTTCATGTCATGGGATGTGACTGAGTTTTACGCTGGTTGTCACGAGACCTACCGCAACACCCTCCTCCTTTATCCGGGCTTGGGACCGGCAGTAAGTATCAAGGACAAAAGTGAGCAGCAGTTACACAAAGAAGAAAGGCTAGTTAGTTGTTAGCTTAATTAAGAAGATTAGCTTAGCTATACATATAATCTATGTTTAGCATTGTATTTAAATAAGAAACTCTTGTACATAAATCATTAAGTTGATTAATAGAGAAATTAAATTTCTCTCTCTACAACTGTTCTCCTTTCACTCTAGAATTCGTTTCTTCATGTTAGCTCTTTGGTTTACAATTATGCATGTAAATTGGAAAATAAATATTCATCATTGTTAAAAACTAATATTGTACTCTCTTCATTCCCATTTAATTGTCGTTTAGGAGATATATGTGTATTCAAATTAATTGTCATTTAGATGTCTTTTATTAGGTATCAATAACTTATTCCAATTATACCCTCAACATATCTTTTATTAGAAAAGTGAAAGAGGAGGAAGAAAGGGGTATTGGAATTGTGGTGAAAAAATTATTGTTTGTTTGAGTTCCTTAATTTTTTAAAGTGTTCTTAATTCGGCAATTGAGTCAGTTCTTAGATTATCTTACTGGGAGATATTTGCAGGTAGCACACAAGGTACTGAGGTATATTAAATCATCACTAGGGCAAGGAATTTTATTGCCTAACAATTCTCCACTAAACTTAACAGTCAATATATTGTGATTTGACTGGACTGGATGCTCTAAAATAAGGAAACCTATATAAAGTTTTTGTATATTCTCGGGAGAATCACTTATTTCTTGGAAGGCAAAGAAACATACAACAATTGTAAGAAATTTTTCAGAGGCATAATACAAATTAATAAAAAATTGTATTTGTAAAATACAATATGACAATCAATCAGCAATATATATTGTGGAGAATTCGGTTTTATCATAAAAGGACGAAGCACATTGAAATTTATTGTCATTTTGTAAAGGATAAATATTGAGCTGGAGTCGTAAATCCTTTGCCTATTGGAACAAAGAACTAATTAGATGACATATTTACCAAACCATTAATTATATCCAGTTGTGTTTCATTACTTGTTGGAAGGAATGGGGGATCAAATCTATATATACACCAAAATCTTGGAGTATATTTGGAGGGGAAATACAACAAAAGAATTTGATGAATCTTCAAAGTTAGTTCAGCTCTATTATTACCGTTTAGACTTGGTTCATCAAGTGAGAACAAAAAATCAGCGGAATGAAATTTGATCATATAATAATAATCCCTCCATTCTATAATATAAGTCGTTAATGACATATAACAATAATTAAAGAAGAAAAAATAAAAGTATTTTTTAATAATAATATCAACATTACTCTTTTAAATAGAACTAATATACAGTATACCACTAATTCTATTTAAGAAACTAATATTAATATTTTAACTAATAAAATATTTTTTTTTATCTTTCATTAATTTTTATCACATGCACTTGTATTATAAAATAATAATAATAATTTTATGGATGATAGTTAAATCAACTTACTAAATGACACAATATAACAATAATATTTTGCGAGTCAGAATACTTGGTGCGCACTTGGTTATAATTCTCTCAAACAACCCACAAAGGACGCAAGTGTCTGAAGAAGTAGATAAACGCTACCGTGACTGTGAGCTGGATGCGAGAAAGGCAGGTAATATCAAAACTGCATTTTCCGATATTTCTTGGATTTCCTTTGCTTTCCGTCGAGTTTTCAAAACGAAATTGCCGCTGAGAGAGAGAGAGAATGTTTTTTTTTACTGTTGAACAGATGAATTAAAAGGGGGTCGCTGTTGTTTCCGGGTTTTTTTTATTTCATTTCAATTCAATTCAATTCAAACTATGCTGAAATGAATGGGCATATATGGGTTTTAAAATCATGAGCCTATGGTGTTTGATTGAAGTTGTGAAAGAATTGGTGGTAAGTACTGCTTTGCTTTCTTGAGTTTTTTTTGTTCCGCCGGTAGTAGTGACTAATCCTCTAAGCAGCACGGTAGGTCCACGAATTGGTAAATGACTGGCCATAATCGTTTGCTTTCTTGAGTTGAGTCTTACTTTCTTTCAACTTTTTGGACTTGCCAAAAAGCAAAATCCTGTTGGAATTTTGTGCTTTGTTGCTTCTCTTTTTCAAAAAAGTTCTTGTTAGTCTTTGTCTTGCCTGGAGTGGTAATTGCCTTGTTTATTTGTTGTATATTCTATAGGATAACGTTTATGGAGTTACTATTACCCATTTTTCTTTTCTGGGATTCAACAAAGTTGTTGAACAATAAGTGCTTCCTTTCTTGTCTGGAATTCTCCCTTTTCAATACTCCCTTTATTCCATAATATAAGTAGTAGACATGTAGCTAAGATTAAGGAAACAAAAAAATAAGATATTTTGTTTGTCAAAATATCAATATTACTTATTTAAATATGATTTGTATACCACTAATTCTATTTAAGAGAGTAATAGTGAGAAGTATTTTACTGTTTGCATCTATTTTTGCTACATGTATTAAACTACTTATATTATGAAATGAATGGAGTATATTCCACTTTGCACAATATAAGACCTTTTTAGTATTTTTATCTTTTCCAAAAAGTTTCGCCTTTTACAATTTTAAGGATTATTTTTGTAAAGTTACCTTTATCTATGAATACAACTCTCTTGTAATTATGAAAGGATACAATAAGAAACCCATCACTTATGTTCCTCTTTCTTAATCTATGCGGAAATGTCAAAAGGCCTTATATTATTAAACGGAGTGACTTCAGTAGAATGACAAACTAAACAATTCTTTGCATTTTTCCTGTTTGGGGTTCTGTTTTAGGTTTCTAGTTAGATGCTTGAAAAAGAATTGTTGAATAACAGATTATACTCCATGCAGCTTCATGGCTGAGCTTGATCAGGTCTTTGACTAGTTAATTTTATTTGTTCTTAGCTGTAATTTCCATGATGATTCACTGCTGAATTAGCTGAAAGAGTAATGGAGGAGAAAATAACTCAAATAGAGGGCCTAGAAGCATTGGAGCTACCAAAATCTTTTGTTGCAATTGCTATCAATGGAAGCAGAAGAAGTAAATATGTTGTCCAATGGGCTTTGGATAAATTTATTCCTGAGGGAGAACTTTCCTTCAAATTGCTGTGTGTTCGCCCCAAGATAATTGCAGTTCCAACCCCTAGTAAGTACTATATATGAGCCTAGCTCTTGATAATCTTGTATATTAACTGAACAGCACCATATGTTTTAACATTTTCCTTATCTTTTTTTTGGTTCCTTTTTTTTCCAGTGGGAAATTCAATTCCGATATCTCAAGTGCGAGATGATGTAGCAACTGCTTTCAGGAAGGAGATGGAATGGCAAGCAAATGAAAAGCTGCTTCCATTTAAGACGATGTGTGCTCGAAGAAAGGTTTGATATATATTTTACCGGATTAAATGTGGGATGAAACCTTTTTTTTTTTGTTGCTGAGATAGTGATTTCAAATGCAGGTGCACGTTGATATTATACAAATTGAATCAGATGATGTGGTCATTGCAATAGCAGAGCAGATTGTTAAAGGCAGCATCAATAAACTAGTCATAGGAGCTTCATCTCGTAGTCTTTTTTCACGGTACATAAAATGCTTTCTCACATCTTCCCCCATTTTTTGCTTTTCCTTGAGATTCAAGTAATAGCTATCTTTCTTATTCATAACATTTAAAGTTGTTTATTGGAATCCTAGGAGGCAAAAATTGTCCTCACGGATCTCGGATTGCACTCCAAGCTTTTGCACAGTGTATGCTGTTTCAAAGGGAAAACTTTCATCCATTCGCCCATCGGATTCGGAAACAAATGGAAGCACAAGAGATGTCCATAGTGACACTAGTTCTTCAAATAATAATTCTTCAAGCTACAATTCCAGCTTTCAAACAGGTATAGGATTAATATAATGCTTCCCATGTAGTTGATTTGTTGTGTCTAAATATAAACTAAAATTTAAAATAAAGCGTCCATTGTCCATCAAGTTCTTCTTCTGTTGAGAGATTCCAGGAACTCTGCAATGTTGTTCACTGCTAAACCTACCTAATCTTATAAGAAAATAAATGGAAGTTAATGCATTTGCTGTTCTTTAGAGCGGACAGATCAAAGCTCAACATCTACACACTCTCAGTTTTGTTCATCATCACTACCACAACAGCGCCTTCAAGCTCTTAAAACTATGAACCAAGCCCTTTTTCATGGAAGAATGAATTCAGACGAGTCCATCTTCAGTAGAAGTTTGTCTCATGGATTTCAAGAAAGCGATGATGATGCAAGTTCTTGTCTGAGTTCTTCAGATGTTAACAATGTCCATGGTGCTGCTGCTTCTAGTTTTAGAAGCTTAATGGCTGATAATCGATCATGGACAACTGATTCCGCCTCCCCTTCAGATTTTTCATCTCAAAGTCAGGTAATAATAAACTAGTTTAATTTGTTTTCAGTTTTCACTTGAGTTTCAATGAGCTGTAAGTTTGTGTGTGTGTGTGTGTGTTCTAACTTTGCATTCACTTACAAACCAAAGGTTGATTACAAATGAAAAGATTTATAAGTTGCAAATCTATTGTGACATAATTATATATCTTCTCGGTTAACTTTGGAAACATATTTGGAATAGCCGGAGCCACTTTCCAAGTGTATATACAATCTTCAATATTACTCGATGCTAATCTAAATTTAGTATTTATAGTAGGATAAGTAGTCCTATTCATCACATTACAATATACTAGTTTAACAGTAAGATAAAGGGCTTCCATTGTACTTGAACAATATTGCAGACTTTCTTTTCTGCTGTGGGGTTGATTTCTTCCTTTGCAAAGTACCTCGAATATATGCCGTAAACCCCCTGCACCAATCTCGGTAACATCTTGTATAATGGCGCATACGCCATTTGGAGTAGTCTTTAATCCATTAATCATTTTAAGCACTCGTCAGATCGATTTGTCCTTTGACAATACTGGTGCTTAAAAATCATTTTTTTTGGTATTGAACAAGGGAGAGGAATGAATTAAAGGAGAACAAAAACACGAGTATAGTAATCTTAATCATTGCCATTGTTCTTTGCTAATAGCCTTTTGGAGGTTTGGGTGTTCAATGAGCTGTAAGTTATAATAGTTGGAAACAACTATATGATCTTTGAGTCTTATTCCAGTTATACTTTCCTACTGTGATAAGGGTTGTATCTCGCATTACAAATGATTGTGAACAATATTTGAAGTTAGTTTTCTGCATCTTTGATAGAAAGTCCAAGCCGCTCTACTTTAGTGCTACTAGTCAAATTTTCCTGAACTTACCACAGCTTATTGAATTATGTTTCACATCTCTATAGGTCAACATCAATTTTGAGCTGGAAAAATTAAGAGTTGAAGTCAGACATCTTCGGGGAATGTATGCGATGGCCCAAAGTGAGGCAATTGATGCTTCTAGAAAGGTAACAATTATATTCCATTTACCTCCAAAATTAATTATTATTCTTTCTGTGTGTGGGGGTGGGGGACTTTTGTTTACGTAGCTAATAGTGATGGGTATTAACATGGACAGAATGAGATAATCCTATCTGACAGAATATCCATTTCTCATGAAAAACTGATGACTGTTCTGAAGTAACTAATTTGGATATAAAGCCTCAAAAAGTGTTTCACGTGCTTCTTTCCTTCCATCAGCTAAATCACCTTAACAAGCGCCGACTAGAGGAAACAATTAAGCTCAAGGAGATAACCCTTAAGGAGGAGGAAGCCAAACAATTAGCAAAGCAGGAAAAAGAAAAATATGAAGCTACTCAGAGAGAAGCTGACTATGTGAATGAATGTGCTGACAGAGAATCTGAACAAAAAAGAGAAGCAGAGACCAAGGCTTTGCATGAAGCTAAAGAAAAAGAAAAGCTTGAAAATGCTTTGGTGGGCCCTGTGAATCGGTACCAGAAATTCACATGGGAAGAAATCGTGTCCGCCACATTATCATTTTCCGAAGATCTTCGAGTTGGAATGGGGGCATATGGATCCGTCTATAAGTGCACTTTAGGTCATACTACTGCTGCTGTTAAAGTTCTCCATTCCATGGACAGTAACAGATCAAACCAGTTTCAGCAGGAGGTATGTGATCATCAGAAACCGAAAAGAATTTCTCTTCATGGTATATGATAAACTTGAGGATGGTAATGATTATAATTATTAGCTTTTCATATCTAAAGTAAAAAAAGTAATAGTTTTTTGCATTATTTCCTTTTCATAATCTGATCGGACCTAATTGATCATTTCAGTATATTAATGGCTCCTTTTCTTTTATTCTTCTTAATACTTTCAGATCGAAATTTTGAGCAAAATTCGTCATCCCCACTTACTAATCCTTTTAGGGGCATGTCCTGATCATGGCTGCCTGGTTTATGAGTTTATGGAGAATGGTAGCCTGGAGGAGAGGTTGCTGAGAAAAAATAATTCTTCTCCACTTCCTTGGTTTGAGAGGTGCCGAATTGCCTGGGAAGTAGCCTCAACTCTCTCCTTCCTTCACAAATCAAAACCAAAACCAATCATTCATCGTGATTTAAAACCAGCAAACATATTGCTCGATCATAATCTCGTAAGTAAAATTGGTGATGTTGGCCTTTCCACAATGCTGCAGTTGAACCCTTCTTCTGTATCTACCTCATACAACGAAGCTGGTCCAGTCGGAACATTTTGCTATATAGATCCCGAGTATCAGAGAAGCGGATTAGTTTCGCCAAAGTCTGATGTGTATGCTCTTGGGATAGTCATTTTACAGTTGCTCACTGCAAAATCAGCCATAGCATTGGCACATTTGGTAGAAAAGGCAATTGAGAATGGTTCTTTAAATGATGTACTTGATGAAGATGCTGGTCAATGGCCAATTGCAGAGACTAAGAAACTGGCTGCAATGGCATTGAAATGCACAGAGCTTAGAGGTAAAGATAGACCCGATTTGAACGATGAAGTTCTCCCTGTACTGGAGAAACTGAAAGATATTGCTAATAAAGCTCGAGATTTGGCTTCCACTGTTCGACAACGAGCTCCCAATCACTTCATTTGCCCCATTCTCAAGGTATGATATGCTTCTTTCCACAAGTGTTAGTAATATAAAATTACGCATTTGCAGTTAAAATCGAGTTTCTTCCAGATTACACATTTCCGTTTCAAAAGTTGATGTCTTGATGAGCTTCTTCTGGCAATACTGTTAGTTTACCATTAAAAAATCGTCTTCTGGAAGCAGTGAGCAAGTTAGCTGCTACCTATAAACTTAGTCGTGCGCAATAAACTTATGAATAGGGCCGTCTTTTCTTGCTGTATTTGCTCGCATTTCTGTCATTATGGAGATACAGTTATTTGTCATTGTTGAAGAATGAACAAGAATGATATGTTTCTGTAACAGGAAGTAATGGAAGAGCCTCATGTTGCTGCTGATGGTTATACGTATGATCGGAAGGCTATAGAGGCATGGCTGGAGGAGAAAGAGACATCCCCAATGACAAACTTGCCACTGCCTCATAAAAATCTGCTACCAAATTACACTCTCCTTTCTGCAATTATGAATTGGAAGTCTCCAAAACATTGATTGATGTATAATAATAATAATAATAATATTTCCTTTTTTTTAGTAGAACTTCAGAGGAAGCCCTTGGCTTTGCAATGTAAATAAAAGCCTTCCTCTGTGCTAGTTGGAAACAAGACCAATATAAGTAGGATTTATTAGCCGATGATTCTTGAGTTGGGATTGAATATATTTTATGTTTAAAAAAAAAAAAAATTGTTTATAAGTAAAAATGTAATTTTGGCAGCCATAAGAGTGAGTGGAATTATACTAGTTGTTTTATTACCTACTTAGATAAATAGGTTAGGAATCTAGCCTTAAAGGCTAGTCTAGAATGTCTAATTTGTGTCTTTTCAGCTTTTAGCTATCTTTTTAGGCCCGACAACTATATGTAAATTATTTGAGCTGTCTTCCTGTACATTTTATTATTTTCGAGTCCAGATTTCAAGTCCGAAACATGTCATGTAATTATTGGTTGTACTGTACATTAGTTTGATTTCGAGTCCGGATTTCACATCCGTCTTTGTAATAATTGCCTATAAAAGGCAGTGTAATTCCTACTCATTCCTCAGAAGTGGATGAGCGGAGAAGTGTTAGTAAAATTGAGAAGTTTGTTCCACAATTCTCTTGTCTTCTTCCCTTTTGTTTTCAAATGTTCTTCAAGCTTTCTTAGTTTTCCCGTAGGATTTCAAGATGTCTTTTTACTCTTCTTCTTCTTTAGTTGTTTCAAAGTAGTAGTAGTAGTTCTATGTTAAGAACAAATTACTTTCTCTTAGATTGAGTTATAGTAGTATGATTTAAATATCAAACACTAGTATTTTCATTATTAGTCTTTTAATTTAATGTTTTCTACTACATCTATGTTTATTGTGTAGTTCCAAGAAGGTCCAGATTGTAATTTGTTTCATTGTCATTGTATCGATTGCCTCTCCTGGAATCCGGTAATGGAGGCCGATGCTTTGTGCTTTTCATTGCTTTGAAAACTACAACCGTATGTCAAATTATATATAAAAATTGCAAAATAAAATTTGACGGAGAATTTGATAAAATATTTAAATTTACACATTAAATTTTTTATATCTAATAGTATTTTTAGAAATCTCGCCCTCTCATTGTCTTCGTCCTTGGAAAATAGGCATGTAAACGGGTCGAGTTTAGAAAAGAATGGTTCGAATTTGGTAAGAATTTCATACTCATATACCCGTATCCGAATTGGATAAGAGTAATAAAACGGTTACGGATCTGAAATATAAAAATCGGATCCGTTAAACCTAAAAATTCGTTTATATATATATATATATATATATATATATATATATATATATCTGTGTGTGTGATTGTACATTTAGACCATTTCACATATAAGATTAGATTTTTACCCTAATTTTATCATCATGTATGAAAGTATATAAATAAAAGTTATAAAATATATCGTTCTTCAGTCATTTCCTTCTTTTTCATCAAAATTTGCAACCGTTTACTTCTCTTTTCATCATAGTCGAGAGCTGCCGCCGCCGTTGAAACGGCTTTGCTGCTTCGACTCAACTGCTAGTTGTATTTTGAACTTTGAAAAGTATTATAAATATGGATTATAGTTTAGTTCATTGAATTATTTATAGATTGTAGTATATTTTGGGTGAAGTAGCATATGATATGTAAGATTGTTATACATTAAACATAAATGTTTTTAATCATCAAAATAGAAAAGCAAAAAAAGAGGATTTGATTTTTTGAAACACGGGTTTTACCGGATCCGAACGGACGAATCTGGTAACCACATGTTCTGGATCCGTTCGGATCTAGATTTGGTAGAAAAAATTAAAAAAGAATATGAATTTGAAATAGACATTTCCATTTGTATCTGTTCGCAATCCTAGTCAAAATATCAATATTAATGTTACTTTCTTCAAACAAAGTATTTTTATTAATAAAGTAATTTATGTTTTGTTTCTTTAATTTTTATTACATATTTTAAACAATTTATATTATAGAATCGAGAAGAATTTTCCTTGGGTTGTTTTCTTCTCTCTGTTTTTATTTAGGGGTCAAAGTTCACAAAACATCACCAGATATACATAACACTGTTCTACAAACTCACTAGCAGTTGTGAATTGTGTCAACACCCAATCATTCAGTGGCGGATCTAGCGGCGGCAGCACTCTAATATTTCCAAAACGCCAGAATTATTTTTAGAAAAAAATTATTTTTTCTGTGCAATTTTTAAAATATTTACATATCACAATGTATATTTTCTGGCTCAAAACATAATATAATTTTTTTGTCATCCAGAATTTTTGACAGATTTATAAGACTTGTTGTCATCAAATAAATCAAGCAAAAATAAAATGGAACAAATTGCTAAAATAATACTACCTTCGTTTAATAATATAAGTCGTTTAATAGGATATGTGACGAAAATCAATGA